>JAAMPD010000676.1:0-40390 GCA_025266255.1 Trissolcus basalis | reverse complement strand
TACGTAAATTATTATCATTATCAAAATCACTACATCTGTTTTAAATATTTTCAAAACTTAAAGTAAAAAATCCTTGAACAATGACAGATTTATTCAGTATTAATGCAAAATATTTAAGTTTAACAAATTGCTGAAAAATTAGTACAATGTTAAAGTATGAGCAATTGATTGCTAAATAAAAAACATAGGTGACCGGGCTAAATTCTGAAAAAATGATGAATGAAGTTTGACATTTGGGTCTTATACAGAGCTATGCCAAAAATGTCAAATTTCATTGATCATTTTTTCAGAATTCAGCCCGGTTACCTACGTTTTTTATTTCAGCAATTATTCACTCATAGTTTCGTCAAAAATATATACTAATTTTTCAGCAATTTGTTAAACTTTAACGTTAACGGATTTTCTACCTTAAGAGATTTATTCATGTAGAGATATTTTAAAAGATTAAAATTGTGTATTTGATTCACACCTAGCAATAGCACTGCATTCTATATGCCATCCAGGTCTACCTTTTCCCCAAGGACTCTCCCAAAATGGTTCATTCTTTTTTGCTGCTTTCCATAGTGCAAAATCAGAAGCAATCTGTTTTTCTGTTCCAGTTTCTGTTTCATCAATTATGGGTTCGCTCAGTTTACCATAGTTTTCATATTTTGAAGTGTTGAAATAAACTGTACCTGTAAAAAAATAAACGTTGACAATGAATAAAATTTATATACGCAATCAATTTTACATTGTTCTCATTTGTTACCGCTTTCAGTAACGTATGCGTGTCCATTATTCACCAATCTTGATACAAATTCAATAATTTGTGGGACATAATCTGTTACTCGACAACTGTGGTAAGGTTTTATTACATTCAAATTGTTCAAATCCTCAAAAAACTCCCTTTCGTAGAATTTCGTGATCTGAGTGCAATCTTGCCCAGTTTGCAACGACTTTTTAATTATTTTATCATCTATATCAGTCAGACCCATTATTTGTACTACGTCAACGTTGAAAAACGCATTCAAAATTCTCTTGATGATGTCGAATTTGACATAAGTACTGAAAAAAATCAGATATTAAATTAAACGGATTAAGTAAACACAACTCGAAAATTAAATTGTTTCATGCTTACCATGCATGACCAATGTGTGCAGAATCGTACAAAGTAGGTCCACACATGTACCACGTTGCAAAATTTTCATTTTGCAGAATAAGCGGAGTTTTACACTTAGTGATGGGATTGTAAACTCGAATTCCAGTTTCAACTCCGCTCGGTTTTATCCAGTTGATATCTCGTTTTTCTTTAATTGAGTGTTTATACATCTTTTCTGAATCGCACAAATCAACGATGACACATTTTTCAACTTCATGTTTTATTTTCAATTTAACATCGTTAATAAACAATCTAAAGCTGCAACAATAAAAGGTAAATTGTTTAATCAAAATTTTCAGTACAGAATTCAAGTTTTTAATAAATATTTTCCATTAAAAATATTACACAATATGGTAGTAAACAAATTATATTGTTACATTTTTTTACAACATACCCGGTTTTCATTTAAATTATATGTTCACAGATCTTCTGTCTATGAGCTGTTTCAGAGTGGTGCAATAAACTAGGTTATGTTTTGAATCAATCAGCTGTTTCGTATTGATACACCGGTGTAGTATAAGAGATGAACGCGCTCCAAAAGTAGTGCGTTTCTGATGTGAATATTCAATTAAAAAATTTTACTGGTACAAGTTGGAACTATGTAACTGTTGTAAAATTGTTTGTATGATTGTTTACAACAATGAGCACAAGAGAAGGATTTATTATTGTCCATGTTGGTATGTTTACGTGATAATTTT
This sequence comes from Trissolcus basalis, assembly GCA_025266255.1. Classification (NCBI taxonomy): domain Eukaryota; kingdom Metazoa; phylum Arthropoda; class Insecta; order Hymenoptera; family Scelionidae; genus Trissolcus; species Trissolcus basalis. The sequence continues at coordinate 38,554 of JAAMPD010000676.1, read as the reverse complement.
CTAATTTTCTGTTCTTTTATTTCACTATAATCATTTTCATATATTTTTATAGGAGCAGGGCAACATTCAGCTACACTAAAAGAAAGATATGAAAAAATTTGCAAAGAAGCTTGTGAGAAGGTATCATTTTGTAATGTTATATAGAAAAATATTATTAGAAATATAATTAGAAAAATGATAATCAAATAATTTGTTAATTGAAAAATAATGTTATTTTTAGGGTTTAGAATGTCTGAAACTAAAGAATGATGTTCAAGATGCTGCAATGGAAGCCACAATGGTGTTGGAAAATTCTCCCATCACTAATGCTGGTTATGGATCGAATCTCACAACCGATGGAAAAGTCGAGTGTGATGCCAGTATTATGGAAGGTCAAAATATGTATTTTGGAGCAGTTGGTGCTGCAAGTGGAATCAAAAATCCAATTTGCGCAGCAAGAGCTTTGTGTCAATTTCAGTCAATAAAAAGAGAATTTGGAATGGTCTCACCTAGGTAAATAATTTAAATTAAAAAAAAAAAAAAAAAAAGCGAGATTGAATGNTAAAAAGTTGATTTTAGTTTTTAGTGGGCAATGGAGCTACAGCATGGGCGAAGAGTGCTGGAATTGATGTAGTCTCTCCAGATTGCTTAATCACAGGTAATAAATACCAAATAAAAAGAATAAAGTTGCTCACTTGAAAAAAAATGCTTAATTTTTACAGACAAAGCTGAAAGAATATTCCAACGATGCAAAAGGAAACTCGAAAGTGCTCAAAATGAAAAGGCAAATTTTGATAATTTTATTTTGCTACCAATTGAAAATAATTTTTTTAAGAAATACACATTTTGAACAATTATTAACAGCAAGCTAGGCAAAGAATGGATACAGTAGGTGCAGTCTGTGTAGACGAGTTTGGCAACGTAGCAGCAGCGTGTTCGAGTGGAGGAATTTTACTCAAATACCCAGGAAGAGTCGGCCAAGTAAATTATCTTAATATTTTTATTCAATTTCGTTTTAACAGCTATAGAATAACAAATAAATTTTGAATTTGTTGAATTCCAGGCTGGTGTATGGGGTTGTGGAGTTTGGGCTAAAAAGTCTGATGACTCTGTCGGTGTATCGACTTCTGGTTGTGGAGAACAAATAATTCGAACAATCTTAGCTCGAACAACTGCTGAAGCTATAATGAAATATGAGAGCCCTATCGAAGCTTTAAATAATGTTATGAAAACTGAATTCATTGGTAATTGTATAAATAATTTTTGCAATTGTTGTAATATGGAAAATATATGAACAAAATTTCATAAAATAATTTGTTTTAAGATTCCGAACTGTTGCGAGAAGCAGAAGAAAAATTTGGAGGATTGATTGCAATAAAATATAATGCTCAAAGTAAATGTGGAGATGTGCTTTGGTGTCATACAACGAAATCAATGATTATTGGGTACAAAAGTTCAAAGGATAAATTTGCAAAGGTATGTAGAAAATAGTTTTCTCAACACTGAGCTCCTTTCGAAAAAGGACATCTTAGATTTTTTATAAATTTTATAAATGTTCAAACAAACAATTTTTTTCCAGAGTCATATGTCCAAACTGGATCCAGCACGAGTTGGCAAAGATACAATTATTGAAGGCTCTTGTTTTACTCTGTCTGAACCAAATGCTAAAGTTGACGACCATGACAGCTGAAAATATAAGCTGTTAACCAATATGTAAATGTAAATCAAGTTGTTCTACAAACTTATTTTTATTCATCCATTTCTGTATTTTCATGTTGTGACAAATAAGTGCGAGCAACAATACACTTAGTCATGTGACAATAACAAGGAAGATCGTGTTCAACTTTTTCTGCATCCAGCATTGTCAGCTCCAAATTATAACGAGTTGAATTATTCTCATCCCGAGTGATATTTAATTTAAAAGCGACAGGTTCGCCTTCGCTGACTTCAGTCGATTCAGGCAACAGAATGACTGTTTGTTTCCAGTGCGTTAATTCTGATGCTGCAGAAGTACTCAATTCCGTGCCATCGGGAAATTCGACGTCAAACCAAGTGCAAACGCCTTCATATCTACCATCTTTATTGCAAACCAAAACGTACTCTTCATTTCCAAAAGAATTGATTTCTTCGCAAGTTACGGTGTTGAGGTCAATCCAAACAATCAGTTTCCCAGTTGATAAAATATCAGACTCTTTAACTGAGATAACTTGTGGCTTATGGGACTTTTCTTGTCTATAATTTTCGCCAATGCATCTAAAACATAATTATGTATTATTATTTGGAACATTGAAAAAAGATTAATCCCTATAAGCACACAATAATCTAGGGACATTTGAAGGATATTTTCAATGTTCAATAATATAATTTTAATATTCATTATATGTCCGCCGTATTGATATTTTTATAATATCCGTGAATTATTGTCATATACGTATGAAATTCTGGGAACATTTTTTGAGCGGACATATAAAAATAATTAAAAAATAATGTGTGCTTATAGGGATGTAATACTAGAAAGACTAAAATTTTAATATTAATAAAAAACATATATTTACGTGGATTTGTATTATTATTTAATCAAGCGGTTTTGATTAATTTGTTTGTTTAATCAATTTGTTTTGCAAAAATTTTATTTTGTTTTGTAATAATTTTTGCTTTAGTTGTTCTAGTATTCTTAAAAAAGATTTAAAATTTTATATTACTTCATTCTCACTCCGTAAACGTCATCCCAAAATGAATAAAAATCAGGTAGCTGACATGGTGCAACATAAAGTTTAGCTTTTTCAGGGAACATCGATCCATCTTCTTTCAAAAATAGGTCTCTAGCTTTAATTACTGATTCAAGCATGCCTTCATGGACCAAATAAAATCCCATCCATTCAGATACTATAATGTCTACTTTTTCAATACTGGAGGGATTAATTTCTTCAACTCTTTTTTCAATTACTTCAATCACACTGTTGTAATTGTTTTCCTCCACGACTTTTTTTGTAACTCTGGCCAATTTACTTGCCTCTACTGCATAAACTTTGCGAGCGCCTGCTTTTGCGCAAAAAAACAGACAAGATTCCTGAAAAATAGAAGAATAATAATTTAAAATTTTACGCTTGACAAGGTAAGTTTTTAAGCTATTCTTTATTTTCTGATTAATTAACAAAAAATGTCATTAGTATAAATAATATTAAAAAAATTATAAAAAAAGCTTCAATTATTGAAATTTTACAACAAATATAGGAATTGTTTTAAGATAAAAAATTAAAAACGTAAAGTAAACAAACAAGTTCTCAAGTAAACAAGAAGTTCTCTAAAGTAGTACCTGTTCCAGCTCCAACATCCATCACAGTTTTGTTGTAAAACAAAGCCGCTGAATTTGCGATAGCATTTTTATAAGCTAAAGTGCGCGGTTTATCTTCCAACATTAATTTGTGTACCTAAAATCAGTTATCGAATCATTAATTGTTGTTGTTGATTTTTTACTAAAAAATCTATTGTTAGATAATAATGAATAAATAAATTTCCTACGTCATAATCTGCATAGCTGTCAAAATATTGTTCTAGGATTGCTGGATTGACGACACTATTTATTCCATTCATTTTGAAGTGTTTATGATTTATCCACAGTCTAGCACATGTATAACAAAAACAGCGTGGTTTCAAAATGTGCACGTGCGCACATCTCGTTGTCTCCTTCTCTCTTTACTGATTCTACATCTATAACAGTAGTATGTTCTACATCTAGTGCGACACATGCGCGATTGCAATTTCATATGCTTGATTGTTTAATCTTAACTAGCAAAAGAAGTGAATATAATACTTTGCAATCGCCTGTATCTCACGAGATGAAAGTTATATTATTTAGAAGATCTCTCGTTAAAAATAAGATGCAAAACATTACAAGTGAATTTTCTAGGTTATGTTAAAAGAACATGTGCGCAAGCGCACATGTTCTTTTGATTATACATGACATAATACGATGCAGATCATTTCTATGACAACTCTTGCGTTTTTTCTCATTTTATTTAACATTCACAATAACAATTAACGATCATTCAATGGCAGCGCATGCGCATTTCATCGAATATTCCAAAAAGGCGACGGCGGCCGTTTGAACCTGGATACAGGAGAAGTTTAATGTTTCACCCTTCGGAGGGGGAGTGTATTCGTATTCCTCCTGTGGGACTGTTGAGAAATATATAATTAATAGATTACGTATATTTACTTCTAACATTAAAACTATAAAATATTTGTAATTATATGCTGTTTTTGATATTAACTCTGGAAGGCACACTTTTTTTTAGTGTCTTTGTCTTATTCATATTATCAGTACTTTAGTATCTTTGTCTTAGGTACAAATTCGCACTAGTGTGCCTTCCACAGGTTGAGTTAAAAATTATGTAAAAAGTGGCAATGATATAATCTTTTTCTGTTATATGTTTTAAATTGTACAATAGAGCTTCACTAATTCATATTAGTGCTAAGTTGTAGATTCTATTATTGTTAGTAAAGATGAACATTATTTACAACTGTTACTGCAATAGATCATCATAATGCCTTTAATGATGATGACTATGAAAAGATCTTTAACATATCGAATTTTTTCAAATTTTAACGATCTCCCATAGATGACCATAATAAAACGATCAAATAATACTTTTGGCTTCGAATGACGTCTTATTTAATAAAATTTTTTTTTTAATTTTAAATGGTCATAGGAGTTAAAAAATTATTTAATTTGAAATAGAAATTGTTTTATGTGGAGTTTTATTAAAAATATTAAATATTTAAATTGACTTCTACCGAAACGTCAGACCCCCTTAAACAGGTGGAAAGTTTATCATTTTTGAATCCTTAACATCAAACTATAGTCGAATTATAATTTATTGTTGCTCTTTTACCTTTCAGCTCCTACAAAGTTGTCTTCAGCACATTAAAGAAAGCTAATGTCCGTTTCATTACCTAGACAAATATTGTTCTGAAATTTCATTTTAATGAATGAGCAAATCTAATATTAATTCTATATAGCTGGCCTAAAATGGTAAATATTCTAATTTTCATTTTCAGGAGGCTACGATTACAGTTTAGAAAATCCTAACGAGAAACTTAAAAGGTATTTTTCAATAAAATATTATCACTAATTTTATGGTTTTCATGGAACTTTTTATGAATTTTTTTCATTTCCTCTTAGATCCAGTAAAGTTGCCTCCCAAGTATTAGAATAAAATTTTATTTGTTCAGCTATCTTGACATTAATTTAAGATTTGCTCATATAAGAATTTTATTCACTATGACAAAACGTCAAAACTAATGATAATAATCAAGATTTTACATCAGCAAAAGTTTCCATCGTCAATGGAATGATCTTAGCAGCAGTCGTGAAAGCTGGTATCTGGCCGAATTTGTTTATCATGGCCAGTTTCATGATGTGATTTTTCTTCAGGTTGTACCAATCAGTAATCACAAACAAATATCCAAATTTTTCGCACTGTAAATTATACAAAACTTCTCCAATAATACAATCAACTTCCACTGACAACATTTTACTTACCGATTGGGAGAATCTTTCACCAATTAAGCAAATTAACAAAAAATTATTAACTCCAACGAAGAAGAGAGAAATGTCTCTCATTAAATTTGGTGGATTCAACGGTTCCTATATAATATTTTTTTTTTATTTTGTATTGCCATAAGCCCTTTTGAAATTTCAATTTTAATAGCCAGTCTAGAGAAGCTTTTTTTTTGAAGCTTTCAAGTAACAATTTAAAACGTCACTTTACAAATTTTATACTGAAATATTTTTTCTTTAGCCAAAGTTCGCAACTTTACCCATAGAACAATAAAAAATATCTACAATGAATGTTAGTATAAACAATAATTTTGAAAAGGTACTTTTCAAAGTGAATTTTTAAAAAGGTAATTTTTTAATTTTCATTTCAATATTTTTATTGAAAAGTTTTGTCCATAATAAGTGCTGCTTTTTTATTGCACTACTATATCGATTCAAGGATATATAATACAAACTGATATATAAAATCATTTTACCGTCACAAACAAATAGCATGCTAAACACAAAGTACTAATACAAGCGATCCATTCGGTCGAATAAATCCACGTGAAAACATTGTTGAATAATTTCATATATCTAGTTAATAGACAAAATTAAATTTTTAATCTACAGAGTGTAATGGGAGTATATGATGGCGCGGCATGGATTGATTCTACGAGAAATTTAAAACAAACTTGAAGACAACAAGAATTGAAAGACTTGAAAGACAATAACACAAAAAAGGTCAAAGGGTATGTCAGACGCAGTTCGCCCGGTGCCCATTGAAAATTCGTACACACAAATTGAGTCGATTTCGCAGCCTTGCCAATTTTTCTGCAAGCAGATCTGATCACGACCTACAAGTGTACAAAATTTCAAGTCGATTCAACTCTCGGAATATTACCAAAAAAAAGGTCAAAGGGTATCTCAGACGCAGTTCGCCCGGTGCGCATTGAAAATTCGTATACAAAAATGAACTGACTAACGAAAAGTGAACTATCATCCGTTGATTGTGGGATTTTAATTTGTACAGTAAATTGGCATGACTGCGAAGTCGATTTTTAATTTTGTGTACGAATTTTCAGTGCGCACCGGGCGAAGTTTTTCAGAGATACAATTGCATTTTCTTTGCTCAAACAGATAGCTAAAAATCTGTTCAGGACAATCAAAGTTGCATTTAGACACCTCGAAATTTTCAAATATCCCCTAAAAACCCTGAAATAATCATGAAAAACCTGAATTACACATATCATAACGGTTAGAAGTAACTACACAAGTTTCGGATGCTACTTATGAAATATTTAGGATTGTTGAACATTATAAATTAATGGAACATCTTGCTCTGCACGTTTAACTTGTTGTTCTAACGCATTTTCAATTAATTTTTTTTAATTTTTCCTTATTTACTTAACCTCAAGCACTGAAAATGTCATTTCAATGAAGTTTCAAGTTCTGAAACTTCATTTCGAAAATGAAGTCGTTTTTTAATCGTTGATTAAAAATCAAGAAACGTTTTTAAAATTATACCATTATTGTAAGTTTGTTTACAATTTCTCGTAGAATCAGTACATGCCGCGCCATCATATACTCTCGTTACACCCTGTAAATAGGTATAATTAATAAATAAATTGATTAAGTTCTTCATTTGACTGGTCACAAGTTTATAATCAACCTGTCAATAGACTAGGCACAAACTGTCAGATTGGTGTAATATTGATTACAATTCAACTTGAATTTCAAATAATAAGTTCAATTGATAATTTTTTATTGAGAATTTTGTTTAATTAAATAAAATGTAATTTAAGAGAGAGACTTATAAAAAAATTGTGTTCACATCAACCATGATCGTAATTTAATCAATTTTGATGGGTATATTTCTACATTAAAATATTTTATAAGTTTGAAAATAGTTTAGTAGTTAGTATTCAGGTTTTAGAAATAAACTACTATTCTCCAACAAACCTCATAATTTTATTATGTTTCTCGACAACATAAGAAAGTTTGATTATTTGCACATCTGGATCGTCGTTGTCGTTACAAACCTCCTTCACAATTTGCATTAAAATCTCTAACTGGCCACATGCATGTAAGATGAAAGCGGCCCCGGTACAGTTGTGCAATATCGATGCAAGAGTTACTGTTACCGAATACAACTGATAGATATAGACGATCGGAAAATAAGGGTACACTCTGACATTGAAGAAGATATAATCACACTGATATCCCAAGTTATGATATTTGACGCCGTCTTTGATAAGTGCCTTCTGGTTCAGGGCGTTCACGTGCCAACAGGCAAAAGTGCCCGCTAGATAATACAAAAAATAATTAGACAGTTTTCGTCCAAATAGTGCGTTAGATCGCATAATTTCATAGCCGCTTTCCCAAATATACTTCCAGTCGTGCGTTAGCTCATTGATTAGAACGTTAATTTGTGAGCCACTCGATGCAGTTATGACATACTTGCCAAAATATCCAACAAATATTGCAAGGGTGCCAGCCTTGTTTATGAATTCGGACGTTGTCACATCACGATTAGTAAACAATTCGATGAAACAGCCAATTAAAAATACAATAAGGAAAGTGGTTTGTATTATGTTGGCAAGTATTTTCACCAGTTTTAGTTTGGGCGTTTTCATCGGCCAGGAAGCCGTCCAGTAAAGTAAGAATCGGTTTGTCCTGAACGCGAAATCCACATCCTTCTTGTAGTTTTTGTTGAATGCAATAAAACGATCGTAGCGGTCTTTGATGGACCAACGTTTCTCAAATTTTGGCGAAGAGGTTTGGACGGCGGTGCTCGCCATTGTTATATTTTCTACGAGGTTCACAGAAATTAAAGTGACGACTTGTCAATTTCACATTTGCTTGGATTTTACAAATAAAAAATTCATTCACCGTCTTTCTTTGTTAATTGCGCGGTGAATAATTAAAGCAAATTGCAACTTGCTTGCAGCGGCAAAAAAAGAAATTATCACGGAGGAAAATCATAACTGAATTGAGTCGGTTTATGAATATATTTATCAGTTGAAAATGCAGATCTGGTGATGAATTTGAAAAATATAGCATGGCAGTGTAGTTTCTTGAATTGACCTTTTTTTCAATTTTAATTTAATTAATTTCCTTATTGTAAAACCAATAGATAAATGTACCGTGAATATCATAGGAATATATTTAGCTTCATCAGTATAGATTAACAGTACAAAAACTACTATAAAAAGCACAAGAAAAATATCAGGAGATTACAAAATTTATTGAAAATGATTTTTAGAGAAAAATTTTTATTTAAATGTAGGATAAAGTTGTTCCGAGACTCATATCATTCTAACATATAGAAAGGATAAATGCAGAGAGGAATATCTTAGTCTGAACGACCTGAGATATTATAATATAACTCATTTTTGTTATTATCTTTTATTTCATTTTACCGTCATTTACATTTCTCTTTTCAAAACTTTATTGCCTCATTAGGTATTCTGCTTGCATGTCAAGTTTTTTGTAACAAAAATCTGATGAAAATTTGATTATGAGCAATTAAATTATACCTGCTGATAATTATAGAGTAATTAAATCTATAAGCAAAGATAATTGCGTGATAAATGATTCAATTATAAAAACTGATTTCTTTTAATTTTTCTTTTATCTATATAAAAGTATTATTTTCAGTTCATGAATAAAGACAAATGCATATGGTGTGTCATTAGTTTTTATTTTGTTTTATATCGAAGAAATAGGTTCTAATAAACTAGTTTTTACTGTGCTAAATTTTAAGTAACTAGATTTCAAACAACTTTAAGGTAAATGCAAATAATCTTGATTTTATTTTTGATGAGTTTATTTATTTATTTTATGACTCTGTTTTGAAATGATTTTCAATTTATATCATCTTTGGAGGTGCGACATTCAAAATGGAGGTATTTTCAGGGTTTCAAAAATATTAAAACTGTATACTCAAGCAAATTAAGACGTGTTATATTTTTAATAATTATATTATTAAATTTGAAATCCACGACTTCCATGCCACTCTTTCAATGTCTCCCTCAAAATTGAATATTTTCATAACTATATTGTAAACTAACTTTTAATTTGTTTCGTCAATTGTAATGTATGGTTTTTTATTACCTTCTCCACAAGACATCTAATAAAGTGTTCATATTTGAAATTAACCCTCAATTGGCAGCGTGGCGTCTATCTGACGCCAAGTCTACTTCAAAGCATATAATATTTCAGAAAATGTTTAATTTTCATGTTTTTAATTTTATCCATGCATTCTTTCAATTTAACAATGTTGAACAGAGTGTATATATAACAATATTTTTCAATAAATTTAATTGGTGATCAATTTGCTCAATAATTCAAGTTATTTATTAAATCTCTATAAAAATAAAAGCAACAGTATGGAACATTAACAAAATTATTCAAAATTATTATTGTTCATATTTTATATCAATGCATCAACAATTTTATATGTAGAATTTTATACTCGACATTAAAAAATAAAAGTCTCTTTCTAAAAAAGATTGCAGCTGTGCTTTCATGTTCAATTGGCACAATATGCATAGTTTATAAAAATACAGAAAAAAATTCCAAAGTATATAAAATTATCTAATATAATTTTTATTTCTAGTCTTCGATTGTTCATCATTTTTTCACTGGACTGCCCTCATTGTAAAGTATACTCCAATAGGTCACTTTGAATCTCATAATTAATCAGTGATAGTAAAAGTACCTTAGAACAATAACTACTATAGATTTTACCGGAAGGGATGGTGAAGAACATTAGCAATCAAAATGAGAGCAGTAGGGTGATTGAAAGTGCAATAAAAATAATAAGTAATATTTATTACCATAAAAAGTCTTATTTTTCATTTTTTTAGGATGCAAGATTTTTTCGAAGGAAACTATATTAATATATCTATTCACGAAACGGAATATATATCATGGTGCATCAAAGAACTCTACATATATTATAAGAAAAAAAATTGTATTGTATGATTTATTTTATTTATCGGAAATGACGTCATGTATCTCATTTAGATTTATTAATTTCTGGGCACGAAATGTCAGGTTCATTTGATACATTCGATGTATTGAGGAGGGCAATATCAACTTGAAAACGCCAATGTGAGTCATTATAGCTTTATGATCCTAGAATCTTGTTATGAACATAAAATTACTATTCTTTTGTTTTTCAGAAAAGAAAAATGTTGCAAGGAAGGCTTAAGTACAGTTCCGTAAATTGCTGGTTGGTAAGGACTACTATAGGCTACGCCAACAATAGGGATTAAAATTAAATTAGATGTGATTCATCAATACTATTTTAGAATAATTGATAAATATCGAAGTGTATGTACGTAGATGCTAAAATTGATTTATTTGAAACTACTTTTTCAAGATCACTAGTACATATAAGGTATTATATCATTTGTACAATTTTAAATAATCAAATCAAATGCATCATTGTTGCATGCCGCGGCAATAAATATAAAACTCGTTTTTAACATGTATTTAGTAATTTTTGTATTTGTATTTAAAAAATATTGATGATTGTGAGTCATTTATGCAAATAATGTATGACAATGAAGAGTAAGATTTGCATAAATTTTGTTGAAAATTCTTTGCATAAAGTTTGGTTATCAGGGATGTAAAAAATTATGATTTTTTCTCATAGTAATTTGAGTTTGTCATTTATTTTGTCAATAAATGAATAAGAACTTTATTTTCAGATTTCACGAACTATTTCTTATCGCAAACAAATTTAACAACAAAGAAACTATCATCGAAAAAAACGCTCAAAAAGTTGTCACCAAAGAACGAACAAAATTCATAACACCAACTAACAACGATGAATATTATTAATGTTTTGATAATCATAATTTTTTCTTTATTTTGTTCTTTAATAAAATTGTCTTATTTTTTCAAGGTTGCACTTATAATGAACATACATATTAAAGCTTCAAAAAATGTAAAAATTAAAAATCTGGTTTTTTATATGCACATTAAAGTGTGACGTTTTAAAGTGGGCATACAAAATTGTATTGTATATTTTTTTTGTTTTTAAGTAAATAAAATGTGTCATTAGCAAAAATAATTATATCAGTTGTTGGTTTTCAAACTATTTTCGTTTCGTTATATTTAATTATATTCAAATGTTTTGAATATCACATATAGGAAGTTAAATCATACATTTAAAAAATTGGAAATTTTCAAATTTCGCGGGAATCGGCCATCTTGAAAATTAAGTGACGGGGTCGACGCTAGCGTTCTGCGACTGACGGCTACAACGCGAAACATTTGTTTTGAACTTTTGTCGGTTTGTGTGAATGCAATAACGAATGTCTTAATTTGTTTATCAACAACCACATTTTGATGGATTATAAATCAACAAAGTGATCGTGTCAGTGAAAAATGATGGGAGATTGTGCAGATGAAACCGTTATGTCCTTCAATCATTTCGATGAGTAAGTTTTCTTTGTTATTCGTTAGCTTCACTGCTCGGGGACTCTATTTTTGGTCTGTCATGTTCGTATTTAGAGATTTGGAGAAAGAAATCATAACGATCTTATTTATTACCAGCTCTGCATCTCTCCAAACAAATCGCAAAATTAATGATTTATGATCAGTTTGCTTGACGCTTTTTTAACCTTGAAAATCACGTTTCAAGTAATTTCAACAACTTTTTATTGCGATAAAAATATACTATGGACCAATTTTTATTCAATTTTGCAAATAAAAGTTTCAGAGGAATCAGATTTCATTTTTTTAATCGCCTGTCCAAATACTCGAACATTTTATTTTCCTTTTTACAATTTAAGTGATTTGTACTTAACATTCAATTGACGAATTTATAAAAATTGAAATTTTTGTTGTTTTAGTTAACGAAAATGAATGAGGAGAATTGGTTTTATACTTTCATACTTGTGTCAAAAAGTAAACAACGCTTTCAAACTGTGTCTACAGCTCCCCTATTTTTCTTCTCATCTGAGCTTGCTTCCCACTACTGGCTCTTCATCTCGCACAACCCCTCATCTGATTTTCTGGCGCATCCACATCAAGCTCGCCTTAGTCTTCTCTGGCCCGACTTAACGCTACAATCTGACCATCCGCTGCTATAACCAAATTCAATATCCCATTCTCTTACCCAATACAAAACAAAAAATCCAACCCAATCTCACATCCTTCCATTTAAAAAAAAAAAAACAAAATAAAAAATAGAAAATCCTCCTTCTCCTTTGCGTTTGGTTCAAAACAATGGGCAATGTTAGTTTGAACGTCAACAAATCGTCGTGTTGTTTCAAAAGAAGAATCAAAAGATTCAAAGTGCTTGAATGAGTAGTGCTGTTCATCTGACGAAAAGACTGTGACAGGTGAAAAAACATAAACTTTCAACGTGGTTGTTGGACTTGTTGATGACATTTAAAATGTTTCTGGGAGGTTTCGCGTACAAAAATCAAAACAGTCCTCCCTCAGGCAGGAGGAGCATTTGGGGCAATGCCTGCAGTCCATTCAGAAAGTGAGTGAACCATGTCTGAACCATTTTATTTTCCATTTTTAATAAAGGCTTTGCGACAATGCAAATGGTTGACGTTGCAATACAATTCAGCGTGAATAAATGCAGCAGTTTTAGTATGCTCATTCTTAAATGCCACGAATGTTCAATTGCATACAAGCAGCAAATGTTTTAAGTGCATTTAGTCCTCGTTTCCGGTTTGGGTCCCTAACCGCAAGTTTTAACAAGAACTACTTATCATTCGCGGTGTGAAACAATGGTCTAGAAATAGGATTCGTTATCATAATCATTCGTTCGCTTTGTTTCTTGCCTTGCTATTAAGAAAAGGGTTCAAGTAATTGTCCAAAACAATCCACGTGTTTACACAATTTGTTTACTGTTTGGGTTTCCACCACCTTAACCAGGTGCAGCTTTTCAAAATATTTTACTCCGTCTTTATTTTTCTTTCGCTGTTGATTTTTCTTTTTTTTCCTTTTGTGAAAAAATTTATTTTGGTTTGTTCAGCGTTGAAAAATAACATCTTGTGATTATCGGTGACAGTTTATAATGACAAACGCAGTATTAATTCGGGAGGCATTTTCCAAATTATCGACGGATCATTTGTTATCATCACGATAAAACTTTCCTTTCACAGCATCCCTGAGCACTTTGCTCTCGTTGGGTATTGATTACTTCTTCGGAGTTCAGACTCGTGATGTGTGACGTCACGTACAATACATTTTTCAATGATAAAAAAGATGCTTAACAATAACTATTATTGTTTCAACGTCATTTTTAATTTGCATTAAACATTTTTATTCAAGTAAGTTGAATGACACAAACAAAATCATATTTCCGACAAATGAAATAGTTTTATTAACAAAAATTAAGTTCAGAAAAATAAGTTCAAACAAAATATTCAATAAAAAAATATTGAAAGGAAAGTGAAAATCAGCAAAAAATTATAAGTGACATGAAAATGCAAATTTTACAACTATTTATTGAGCGACGAAACGTGTACCTCTGAGAATCAACGATGAATAATAATATTTTAGAAGCGATACCGTATCGCTTACATGTTTTTCTTTACGGTCTGCATCTCTTAACTAAAAAAAATTGCGTAAGTGTATCCGTATCAAAAGCTCTCGCTAAACAAACAATAGCACGCATTCTGTTCTGCGTTTGCGCATAAATCATTGTCATTCGACGAAATACGTAATGCTCGCTTAAATGGTGCATCGCGTTATCGGACGTTCTATATTTATATCAAACTCAACAAATTACCATAACTGCGACTTTGATTTTGCAAATCGTAAATATTAATTAGACACGTACCAGCCAAACCGTTTTTGGTCTTGTCACTTATGTATCATACGAAATACGCCTTAATTCATTATTGCGTTTCAATTTTTCCTCTTGTACTCCGCAAGAAATGATGCTGTGGAAAATGAAACGCTTTTGTAATCACTTTTTGAAGATTATGAAATTTTTACATAACGGTAAGGTACGAAAATGTTTGGATAATTTTTGGATAACAAGTGAGTGTATAAAATGTTATTCTGAAACGTAATTTTCCCTGTTATAATTCATTCCAAGACAATGATTTATAGAACAAAAACAGACCGGACAAATTATGAGCGTGAAATCCTGACTAATTAGGGGAAGATTATTTTTCGACAAATACACGTTCTATGGTTTAGTCCTCGTATAAAGTATGAGATACTTGTTAACTTATTTCTGTCACGGAGGTGTTACTCGTTTACCATGTGTAAGTTTTAGCGGAAGTTGGTAATAAACCCATTTATAAATACTTCAGACAATTCTATATGAACTTTTTTTTTTGTTTACCCGAAACCAAAAATATCACTCCTTTTAGAGTTGGAAAAAAGCTTCCATTTGTAAAATGATTTGGAATTTGAATGAAGTCAATGATTGCGATTAAAAAAAAAAAATTAACCAGATGAGAAAGTGCAGTTGCACCGTTGCACTAAAACCAATCTCTATTTCGAAGCCGCTGCACGTGGAAAAAAAATGTGTTTTATTCAAGTCGTCTACCTTTTATTTTAAACGTTGCTTTTCACGCTTGCTTCTTTCAACCTTTTTCATTCTTTTATCCTACAAATAGATTCCTTGCTTTTGAACGCAAGTCAAGACCTTTCATTCAATTGTCAACAGACATGCATAGTTGTTTTTTTAAAGATAGCTTATCAATGAATGAATGTAACGAAAACTTTGGCAAAAATTGAGTCATCTGAAATTAACTGGAATTGAAATCGAAATAATAAATCATTGAATGGTAAAGTCAAAGATAGAGTTGTTATACAACGTTGATACGAATTTATTCGATAAAAATATCATATTCAAAGCAGGATGCACTTTTGGTTAAGTGGGTAGCCGGCTCTGCTTCGCACCAGATGTTTGCAAGCTTTAATTGTTTCATACACGTACACCCACTCGGTTTTCAGTCATCTCCTTGATGATCTTTCATTTCAAACTATCTCATTACGCCTCTCAATCAATTTTTGTTCTTGATCATTTGAGTCCAGGATGTTGCACTCATAAGAAATTGCAACATTATACCACCCTAAAACCTTGAAAAGATGTGGGAAATATACTGTAACAGTATGATGTGCAAATTCAAAGTGGGACATTTAATTTAAAAATAATTGAACTTTTTTATAATTTTCATCAATAAATTTACTAATAAAAAATTGATTTTTTAATTTGACTATCTCTATGCTGAGATATTATTTTTAACTTAAAAATTTGGCAAAATAATACAGACTGATAAACGAGGCATATATTTTTACAATAATTTGAAATCGACCATCTTGAATTCAAGCTTATAAATTTTCATTATACTTTTCCAAATTGTTTGTAACAAATAAAATTACTCGTTTTCGTTTTTGTTTAAAACTTTGAACCAATTTGGACTTGTCAATAACAAAATTTCACTCTGCGAATTCACATAAAATATTTGTTATTTAATTTAAAAATTTTAAAGACAATTGTTTATAAATTTTGCAGAATTTTTCATAAAGTGTAGAAATTGATACAATTGATATAATTAAAAAAAAAAGTTTTGATTGTATTGCACGTCTCATTTTAATTAGGGTCAATCAAAGTAATTGTGAAACTTCAAATAACTTATTTGAATCTCAAAATCCATACATTTTTTTAACAATATTGTGATTTGTAATTAATTAATGAATTCTTAGATGAAAGAAAATTTTGAAAAAATACAGGATTTGATAAGAGATTTTGGGTATATCAGTCTTATCTCGGTTGCCCTTAATATAAAGAAAAATATTAAAAGTGAAATCTGAAAATTTCCCATCCTCGGTATACCATCTATTCTAGAATACTGTGAAATTTTCGGGAACGAGTTATTTTGAAGTTGGGCCATTTTCCCCATTTCCCATCCGAGACGTCTCTTTAAATTTAGTTTTTGAATGAGGTGTCATTTGCCAAAACGTCATTATTCCCCGAGCAAATGCTCGTCGAAAGGTAGAGGAGATGGTAATTAATTCGATTCCTAGTAATACCATTTATATAACGTAGGCTTATTTATATGCCCATGGACCAGACTGTACGGTTCCTCAAAATTTAATTACCATGTCTTACCAAGGTTTGCTAATCGTGACAGTCTTTATATAAACACATATCATTTCTAATTTTTGATTGTACTAATTTGAGTTTCTCTTATTTGCAGTAGTGATATGTCAAGGCCACTGGAGGACATTGTGAATTTAACAGCCCCAATAGGACTAGGTAAGATTATTCTTAACAAATTTTGATTTTAAAACAAATGGGTACTTTGAAAACACAATTCATTTTGATATTGCCGAAGTAAGGTCTTGCACGTAGATCAGATCTATTTATCTATTTAAAGACCGCGTCCCGGATATTGACAATTTTGCCCGCAATTTTGCTTGCAATTTTTGCTGGCATTTTTGAAAGACACCATTTCAATCCATTTTATTCAAATAAACAGCAATGAATCCAAAAGATGAATCAATTTTCATTCAATTTTTCAAATTTAAATTTGAATCTATTAAATTTAAAATGCCAATCGAATGAAAATTGGAACAACTTCCTTCCGCATCTTATTATTAGGTTTCAAAATAAATTGACTTTATAGAAGGCGCGTCTCAGATTGACTTGAACAATGAAATCGTTTTACAATTGAAAGGCAGGGTTAGATAATAAGGTACTACGATTAGAAAAAAATTACAATTTTCAGCTACCATTTAAGAGGATAAGCTAGGGCTTAAGAGACTGAAATGAATATGATAAATGACTCGGTATGATTTTTATTGAATTAGGTACAGAAAGAACTCTACGCACTGTCCAATCTAAATCTAAAATCACCTCATCATTATAGTTGTCCCATTCCTTCGTTTGTTTTTGACTGCAAGATGTTCTTCAACTTGTTTTCGTTGCTGAGCTGAAATTTTGGAAAAGAAATGAACTTTCAACGAGAGTCATACCAATTCCTAGTAAATAGTAATTATCCGTACATCAGATGCGCAGCGGCGTAACTTGCCTCCAAGTGTTTCTTGTTCATCACACTCTTGATCAGTGGCGAGTTTTTGGCTCGCGACAAAGTTAAGAAACATGCTTTTCCCAGAAAAGTGGACGCACTTGTACAGCTTCTTGAATGCGCTTAAAACGAGCACTCGAAAATCCGAGATTATTATTGTGATTTGTAGAAACGATTTGTCACTTGATATTAATTTAGCCAAAACCTTTTTACGGGTTCGTTTGACGAGATTAGTAATGCTCCTTTCAAAAATTTTTTCATCAGTCTAATTTAATTCAGTAATTAAATAATTTAATAAACTTGATTGAATTTGTTCAAACTATTTTACGTTTACATGTTATGTGAAATTTTGAAATAACTTTTATATATTCCGAGGTTCATTCATATACGTAAATATATATTATTCTTACATATTATATATATTTATATTTTTATATACATTCCTATATTTTTATACACAAAAATGATGTTGTTTTTTCGATCAAGTTTATTCAGATGAGAATTAAACGTAGTTTAAATTCGGACCCACCCAGACAATTAGGGCAGAATGATATTTGTCTCAATCTTGTCTGTGCTTATCGCTTCCTCAGCGTCATTGTGTTATTCACAATGAAATTAATTGTAGTCATCGACGGAAGGCCAACGAACCGAACAACCCATCATCATATTTACTTTCCTTCGCATATGAATCTTGTTTTTCCATCATTAAACATAATTATTCATTATTAACTCTTTGTTACAAAAACATCAACTAAACGGTTAATTAAAATATAAGAGAAATTAAAATATATTATCAGTCTTTGTTATATTCCAAAGGGTTGATAAAAAGTAAACTGATAAAAAATAAGATGATGAAGTTGATTCGAGAAAAAGCCTGAAATGTTTCGATTCAATTTAATTGACATGTTTTAATATCGATTTTTAAAGTGCATATACAATTGAGAGGTATATAAAAATTGAACGATTGATTGTAGTTTATTTTCTCTGACGGCATCGTTTGAATTTTATTATTCAACTTGATGCGTCAAAGAAAAAAGCGATTATCAACGCGAGGTTAACTCATTTCGTACTCTTTATTATCTCATCAAGCTTTCTACATTGAATACTGAGAGCTTGATAACGCTCAAAAGCATATATACAGCGTTATATTACATCGTCACAGGCATAATATGAATTAAGACGGAATAACATCGGAAATAAAAGAACCGCTGAAATGAAGAAGGCGATAAAAATTGCATCGATTAATTTTCAGCGTTGAAATGTTGTATACAATGTGCAGACTCGATCTGGGAGGTTTCGGTTATCGAAATCAAGACAGTTCAACTCGTATTCCGTTCTAAATGTGTCGTCTATAAATACAGCTCGAACGTGCCATCCGATCTAGACTCGCTTCAGACTTGAATTTTTCAATAAATATGATTTAGCTTCACATTTTAATCCTTCAACCTTTACAATCAGTTATTAATACTAAATCATTTTCTGTCATTAAACATCCAATCGACGTCAGTTAATTTTTTGATTGGAAATAATTTAACCCCAATTTAAATTTCTTATAGAAATAAAAGCGTGATTTAGATGCTGGTTTTGCACTTTTTTTTTATTATTTTGTATTGTTTATGACAGTAATATTTTATTCATGCAGACATACTAAATAGTTGAATAGTATCAAGGCGTGTGCAACCTTCATACGTTTCTAGTTAGAGCAAAGGCATTCTATACCGTGATGCGATACAATTTTAACCGACGATTGCGATGTAACCTTTGGCTCAGATGTCTCGTAGTAAAAGTTCAGCAGTGAGCTTTTGATCGTCTACCATGTCGTTTCTCAAGTTATTGTCGGGCCAAATGTTGTGTACAGATTCGATTTACCGGTACCATGACAGGCAAAAGTGATTTTAATGTGATATGGGATGCGGCAGGTCCGTTCCATTAGAACCTACCGCCCTCACGGTTGACACTACAAATCCTATCAGAGTTGAGGTCATCATGGGTACGAACTAAACATATTCAAATCCAAAGATAAGAATTTTATAATATGTTTTGCAATGTTGTTTTTTGTTTTTCTTTTTGTTTTTTTTTTCTAGAAAAATATCTCGTGCCAATTATTTATTTCTCGAAATAACAATCTTTGAAACATTGCCAACGTGTGTTTTTCACCAAATCTTGTTTCAACACTTGGGTTGAAAAATATAATAACCTTGAAAAAGAATCGCAGATTTCAATATTGCTCGGTTTGAGACATATAGTGTTCTTCATCATCGACAAATTGTCACTTCGTTGTGAGCTCTGATTTACACTCATTGAAGCCATTTAATGTGCTTTGTCGTCTCCATTTTTCGACCCGAACCTGAACAAGCTGTGCTTGACATTACTTCGAGAATAAAGTTTTATACATTTTTCAGTTGCAGATTTGTACGAAAGTAGAAAAAAATTTTTTTTGAAGATTGCAAATATTTGATTTTAATTTTAATTTTTGTTTGTCAGGTACAAATGGAAATGGCCAGGAAAAGGCATCGCCTAGTAACAGGCAAATCATCGGTGTTGGCAGAACCTTCAAGGATTATGAAGATCAACTTGACAGTTTGAAAAGGGATAATTTCAACTTGAAGCTGAGGATTTATTTCCTTGAAGAAAAAATGGGCAGTTCAGCGCCTGACCAAAATGCTATAAGAGAGAGTATAGAACTGAAGGTACTGTGTCATTTGTTCATTTGCTTAAAGAAAAAAAACTGAAAATCATTTTTAAAATTGATTTTATGAATTCGTTTCTCAGGTTGAAGTAGAGTCGCTAAGAAAAGAGTTAACCGAGAAGCAGGAACTTCTAAGCCAAGCAGCTAAGGCGTTTGAACTTATTGACGAACAAAAGAAAATGTTATCTAAAGAACAATCGATGTACCAAAAGTCATTAGACGAAGAGCGAGAAAAAATAAAGCAACTCGAGAATGGTAATTTTTATTTAACAAAATGACAAGTTATTTATAACGTTTGATTGATAATAATTTTCTGTGTATGATTTTGTTATTTGTAGAAATCGAAGAGTATAAAGAAAAAATGTCA
Source organism: Trissolcus basalis (assembly GCA_025266255.1). Taxonomy (NCBI): domain Eukaryota; kingdom Metazoa; phylum Arthropoda; class Insecta; order Hymenoptera; family Scelionidae; genus Trissolcus; species Trissolcus basalis. Next base: position 17,951 of record JAAMPD010000676.1, on the reverse strand, counting down.
GATTGTTCGTTATATTATAAAGAGGCGTTAGGAATAACTCCTGAGACTGCGATAGAAAATGAGAAGAAGTTGCACCAGTTGGAAGAATTAGTATCGTCGTTGGAAGCTGAAGTACGTTATGATGCAATATAATTTTTCAACAAAATTCTTGGCAAAAGGTAATGTCAGATGATAAACTGTTTTAATTTTTCATTTTTCAGGTCAAACAGTTGGCTCACAGTTTAGAGGAAGAGCGCAGTTGGAATCAAGAGCTCGAGAAAGAAAGGGACGAGTTTCGGGAGAGGATTGAGATGGAAACACGAAATCGTAATAAACTGACATCCGAAAGGAACGCTGAGATTGACCGATTACATGAGAAAATAAGAGAACTGGAGGAAATTATATTAAGGAAAGACAGCAATGTACAGCAGTATCGCAATGAGTTGATCGAGAAAGAACGAATATTGAAGGAGAAATGTTCTCAGCTTGAAGAAAAAATGAGGATGTGCGACGAACTCTATGCGGTCTCTGAGAAAAGGAAGAAACAAATTGACAGCCTTCGATTGTCGCTTAAAACTAAAGATGACTCTTTCACGGACCTGAGCAACAAACATCGGCTGCTGGTTTCACAGGTAATTTGTCAAGTTATGATTTTCTCACATGTGAAACTTGTTGTAAGAAAACCGCAGTGAAATTAAAATTTCCCTAAAAAATATTATTATTATTTCAGCTTGAAAACAGTTACATAAGACGAAACACTCCGCCCAATAGTCCATCAACGTTGTCCTCTCTCGATTCTTCGCCAAGATTAGGCAGAAGTCGGCTAAGTCCAAGTAAAAATGAAAATGAAGTATTCAACTGGGAAGTTCCTGAAAAATATTCTCAGCCGTCTTCTGCAGTAAAAACGAGTTCCAAAGATTTATCTCAGGTTGGTGTATTTTAAAATCGCAATAAGATCAAAAGAAATCGATTTTGTGTTCAGTTTGAAGTAATGTGCCAAATTAATTTTGCAGGAATTGGATGAAAAAGAGCGAGATTATAAGCAATTGACAGAACTGAATAAGCAGCTCTTGGTTAAATTATCAACCTTAGAAAAAACTTCAGAGCAAAAGGAAAAAGAGTTGGAGTTACAAAAAGAAGGCTACCAGCGCGCTTTGGAGTCCATTCGAGAACTCATGGATCGTTATCATACGCTAGAAAAGTCATATCGCGAATTGGCAAAGCTCAACGCCCCCAGGAAACATGAACGTTCCAATAGGAGCAACAGCAGCAGTGCTGGTAGTCCATTGTCTCGGCGAAACTACCGAGAGCTTTGCGAGAATCCCGAGAGAGACCACGATAACAACAAAGTAAATAGAGCTTGCAATGCACATACCTGATATGGCTTTCACCAAACGCTTCTTGATTTTGCAAACGATTTTGTTTTTTTTTTTTCTCTCTATTTCAGAAAGTAATTCATTGAATGGCAGCTCGAATGGGATCGCATGAAACTAAAAATTGCTTTATGTATATTTTTTCTTTCAAATTCGTAGTTCTTTAACGTTTCATTAACTTTCTATGACCTCTTTGAGATTAAAATACACATTTATTAAATTGTTTCAGCCAGTCGACATATTTATCAGTTTTCATTGTTCCTAATTCGATTTTTTTTTCGAAGACAAATGAAATTTTTGTGCTCTTATCTTTAAATTATATGAATGAAAAATAAACAATGTTCTTTGTTACCATTATTTCATTTTTTATCAAGAACAAAAAAAGGAGTAACATTTCCAAATTTGTAAATAAAAATAATAATTGTGAAATTTTGCAAGCTGGGGATCTAGTGATGTATTGCACACGTTACCCGACAAATAACCACCGTCTAAGAATAGCAAAACTGACCCCACAATGCAGAGCGTTGCCCGTCTTCAGTTCATTTCTATCGAGCATTAGGCAAATATTCTTGCAACGAACGAGACATCAGAACGACGGTGGCGCGCGAATTTTTCACGTCTGCCGAAACAACATTTTACTAAATATTAATCGACGAACGAACTTAATAACAAGACAGAGTTCTGACGTATTTATTAAAACCGAGAATTATGCTGTAAATATACTCAGAGCTCGTTAATCTTTATTTTTTAATCTTTTTTTTAACTTACAAACATGTTTTCCTGTCTTTGTACGACGGTACGAATTGAGGTAGGTGCATGGTGGCTTGTAACCTTTCACTATCTTTGAAATCTTGCATGAATTTAGAACACAATCTTTGCCTATCTTCTTTTGATTTTAGTTTTTAAGCATGAAATGTAAATTGATTTGTAGACATTAGTACTTGCATGTACCAGTTTCGAAAATAAAGAATTTCAATACAACTGGTTGGGACAATTTTCAATTTATTGACTCGGATTTTGTTCTTTTTCTTGTAGCGGCGATTTGATGAAATGGAAAGCAAAATTGATGATCTTCGCACTGAAATTGAAACCATCAAAGCTGAAAAAGTCAAACTTGAGGAGCAAATTCAAACTGAAGCTGAGGTAATGTTTTACAACAATTTTCTACAAAACACAAAATAAAAACTTTCAAAATCTAACAACTTCAGACAACCCTTACTATAATTAAGCTTTATAAATAGATTGTTCGTGTCAGAGCATTGACTTGTTCCGCCGAAGTCGCTTTCAAATGTGTTTATTTTTATGCTTCCCTTTTCGTGGAATAGAAAAAAAAACGTTCAATTTTAGCTCTTTTATTCACTCAGAGAAATGTAAAGTGCTAATTCTGTAAAGATGTTAACATTTTACTCACACCGAATGTGACAAACTGTACAAAACTAAATGACTTTATAAATCTTGCAGGAGCTGCAGGAAAAATTACTAACAAGGGAACAAAAAATTGAGCTTCTCGAGCATGAGCGAGATGAAATACGCGAAGAATTACTTGGGAAGATTACAGAGCTGAATAAGTTGAAGGAAAATTGTCATAAAGTTCCTCTGAGTCCGAATAAAGAGCGTACTGCTTTGCAGCAGGTGATAAACGAGATGAACCAAGAACTTGACGAGAAAAATCACACGATCGAGCAGCTAAGCAAGGAACTGCAAGTGAAAACTCAAAATCTGCAGAAACTGGTAAACACAGAGTTGTGGAGCAAGAATAAAGAAATCGCGAAGCTGCACAATCATATGTCCACGAGTCAGTGTTCAGAAAAATGTCATGACGGAGTACAACTGGCAAATTTGATTCGCGAATTGAATGACATTGGGATCAATGTCAAAATTACCGACGATATAATTCAGTTGAATTATGTCAATGGTAACGGGGAGATCGATGTGAAAACGATGACTGAATATATTCAGAAGTTGGTTGTACAGAAGAAGAAGTTGGAAAATGAAGTGGACTATTTGAAATGGCTGAAACTAGTTTCGAAACCAGATATTGTCGGGGAACTTGATGTCGAATCGGAAAATGAAAAAGTTCAAAAGTAAGATTGTATTTATTTTTCACTGCGACAGAGATTCAGTTTGTGATAAATTTGGATTTCACCTAATGCTTTTGTGTTTTTGCAGATACTGTGATCTTCTACGCGCTCATCTAAAGGAACTAATGAAGTTCATGAAGAACCTTCTGAGAAGCGACAATCTATACGATGAGGAGCAACACAGAAACATCCTAGAAGTGTTGAAAAAATCGCAATTCATCTCGCCAGATTTTGTACAAGCTTTGCTAAACGAGCCAGCAGAAGACCGTTTCAATACGTCATTGACAGTGAAAAAGAGTCGATCGGACAACACAATCGAATTACTTAAAAGCCGCGTTTCAACTCCGTCTGATTCGGAAGTATTTTCTGAACCCGACAGAAATGTCTCAATGGCTAGGATTGGTTTACAGGAACAACAACTGACCAAGAGAGAAAGTCCAAGATCAAAGTCGAAATATTCAAGAGTTGCTAGCGATTCTGAAGATTCCGAAGAATATACTCCGCAATATAAATTTGGCGAACTCAATGAGGATGCCAATATACAGCTACAAGGATTGAAGAGGATGCTGAGTTTCTTGTACAATCAGTTGATTTCGTTTAGAGACGATTGCAATGATCAAGTTATGATCAGTGTTAGTAATTTGCTTTTTTGAAAGATACACTGAAACTCAATGTACATTTTTTAACATTTTAATGTTTTGTTCTTTTTGACAGGTCGATGACGACAGATTAACAGTTTTAATCGAAAAGACCAAGCAGTCACAGAAAATGTGCGAAAGTTTACAATCAATTATCGACAAAAAGATGATGTACGACTCACGGTCATTGAAAAAAGCCAGTAAACAGCACAGCTTGAAAAAATCTCAATTGGAAAAGAAATTGACCGACGTTGAAAATATGGCTCATGAAATTTCCAAACAAAAATTGGAGCTTGTGGAATACAAGGATAATCTTGATAGAAGAACAAGCGAATTGCTGATTAATGTCAATAGGGAAAACGAATCGGTAAATAAAAAAAGATGATTTTTCAATCGTGTGAAAACCAAATTATCACTTTAGCATTATTTTTACTATCACATTGCATTCATTTTTATATATTACTAACTAAAAATGCGTGCTTCGCACGCATATTTGCGTCGCTGCACTATTGAATGCAGGATAACGTCACTACAAAATCAAATTTAAAAACAATAAGTGGACAATTGTTTTAATTTTCACAATTTTTACTTTGATATGAAAACGAAAATATGTTTGTGTTTGTGAGTATCAAAATCGAAAAAAAGTCATTCAAAAATACAATTAAAACAACATTACCTTGGAATAATTAAAAATTCATTGCACGGTTCAATTTTCAATATCATTTGGCATAATTTTTATATTACATTAGAACCATTTTTATATACTATTATAGTAAAGATGGTTAAGATTTATCTTAAAATTTTTGAGTCTTGTATCCTTCTTTGTTATTTATAACGTTTCGACGTAACAAAAAATATTTCTATTTTTATGTCTAGTATAACAAAATATATCCACTTGGACAAATTTTTTTTCAGTTCTGGATTTGTGAAGATTTTGTTCAAAAATTAACGTAAATTACAATTTTTTAAATAAGTTTTATTATTTACTGAATCAGAAAGTATTAATTTTCCCAACTGATGTTGAATTTGATATTTTCATTGAACATAATCCATCAAAAACACGGAATAAAATTTGTCGCCGAAGAAAGTTGAAATATAATATTTTTGAAATTTTTTTGAAAAAGACTTCTCAAATCAAATTTTAAAGTAGACTATTTTAATTCTGTGATACTAAAGAATAACCATGAATAATTTTATTTCAAATATATCGTTTAGTTTTCGAGTTTTTCGCTGACAAACAAACAAACAAACAAACATACTTTCGTTTTTATATATTAGTAAGGATAGGAAGGATTCATCTCAAAATTTTTAAGTCAAACAAAGTATATCAACTTGAATGAAAATTTTTCAGATTAGAAATTAAGGAGAATGTTCACTTCTTTAAATCTATTTTTAATTTAGTATTTTAATCCAACATTATTCACTATAAGACGAAAGAAAATTTGTCGACAAAGGAAGTTGAAAACTAAAAATTTTTTTTTAATGTAGCCTATTTTAATTCTGGGATTCTGAAGAGTAACTATGTATAATTTGATTCGAAATATATCGTTTAGCTTGAGTGTTATTCACCGACAAACAAACATATTTTCATTTTTATATATTAGTAAGGATTCTTTCGTATTTTAATAATACTAATATTTTTCAGCTAAAAGCTAAAGTCAAGAAATTGGAAGATGACATTACTGTATACAAGTCGAATCTATCAGCGCTATCAAAAGATCTGGACCAATTGACCATCTCTCACAGTCATACTCTCGTGGAAAATAGTAAATTGACTAACGAAAAACTGAAGCTGGAACATGAGTTGCGTAAATCTGAGAACTTGTATGATACGACTGTTCGATCACTGCAACAAAAATGCAACAAAGAGGTAAGAGTGTGAGCGACAAAAAGATAAGAGTTTATGTTTTGTAATCACGACTACAATAGCTTCCTTCAATTTAATGAAATTTCACATTCGTACCAAATTTTTAGATCAACGATTTGAATCACATCATCGATTCTCATCATGACCGAATGCAAGAACTCGAAGTAACCAACAAAGAATTGCGCAGACAAGTCGTGGCTTGCGAAGTCAGCGATTCTGCGCCAAGTTCAAGTGGTGTTTCTTCGATGATTCCTGTCGAATCTTTATCTAGACCAGCATTCGATGACATTGTTCCAGAATTTCAAAATACCAACGTTAGTGTCGTTGGATTACATTTTAAAATCAAAGTTAATACATAATACAGCTGTTATAACTGAATGTTTCATGTTAAAGGGTTGTTACTGGTGGCAAATGAATGCACCGAGTACGAGCACGCGAAGTAAATCGAGCTGTTCGCCAGACTTAGGTATAGAGAGTGACGGAACTGCAACATCAACGCGACCTCTGCAGGAACGTCCAAAGGTCTCAGGGTCCATGACAAATTTACTTAGCGATACCGAACAAAGGCTTCAAGACGACGTAGGCAACGAGAGCCCGCTGCCAACCGAAGGTAATTCTCACAATGTTCGCAAAATTGCGTTACCGATAGACCGAGTTCACATTTAATCCGCTCTTGAATTAATTGAAAACTTATCAATTTTTTATAGGTGGGCATAATTATAGTATGTATTTTCAAACAGTTGAGTTATTCGTTGCGCTTTTAGCACGCATACTTAACTTTAGTGAAAACATTACTGCAATGAAAATAATTGTCAATAATCAACTTCATCTCATGTAACTCAGTTGAACAAATTTTTAAATTTTCAACAATTGTGAATGATACTTATTAAATTGCACACCATTTCATCAGTTCAATGAATAATTAACAAGTACTTTCTCTTCTACTCGTTGAAAAAAAAATTTAATGTTTAACATCTTATTGTTCATGCAAGTTAATTAAAAATTAAGGTCATTAGTTTGCAGATAAAGTTGTATCGTAAATGCTTTGCAAATAACAGAGATAGAGTTGAGAAAAAGTGTCGAAATGAAAAGATTGCATTGGAGGCGGATAAGAAGAAATGTGTCCGATTCATTTTGATTACTTTTTTCTCACGAAAGTTTAGTCTGAACGTTGATCATGACTGAGTAAATATGTTTGCAGGTTACGAAGACATCGAAGCCTTGAGACAGGAGAATGAAGCACTGAAATTAAGACTGTTGAAGACGCGCAAAGCTTTGGAGGATACATTCAGGAATCTCATGACGTCGAACAAAAACAAGAAGAACGTTGAAAAAGCGATTACGCGACATTTGATGATGACCGAGGATATTTGGAAGAAGACGAAAAGTTACGAACAAACTTTCGAGAACTGCTAGCTTTAGAAAACATTACTTATCGTACAATGTTAATTTTTCCGTGACGACAAACAAATTATACACGGAAGTGATTTTTAACTACAAAGTATTAATTGTAATGAGATTTTCCTCTTTTACCGTATGAAATGAGGTATTGAGTGAATTGAAAAGTACATCTAATAATGTTTAAGAGCGATTGCACATTGCACCGTACAATGGCCTACTTGCGTCCCCAATTTTTTTTTATTGTAACTTTGTGGAGTGCAATTTTTTTGTATAAAATTTCGACTTTCAAATGTAATTTACCAAAAGTAAGATGTCAAGTATTTTTTGTACTGACTTTGATAGAGGAGATTAAATTTGTATATAAGTATATACATTTAGAAATTTTATACGACGTCTGTATATAATCCATGATTAAAGTGCCATTATGATAAATGAAGACTTGATGAACTATTCCCCACTTTCCTTGTTCTAATAAAAATTATTAATATTCCTTATGCATAAAAAATCAAATGTACTTTCTTATCGTTTAAACAAAATTAACTTGTACAATATTGACTCTTATGTATAATATTTTGTTATACCATTTTTACAAAGTGAAAATTGTTGTGATATTGAAGAACCGTAAAATCTATTCAAATTAATTATTCAGTCAAACAATGTTTCGAAATTGTTCTAGCATATAAAATCAAAAAATATTTCAGTTCATTTGCATAAAACGCATTGTTTGGTTTGAAGAATTTGTGCGGTGGCGTCAAACCCATAAACCATGAATCAGTGCATGCCTTGATTGCGCGTTCGGATCATATAACTCTGCTTATTCCAAGGTTTTCCTCTTAATTCAGCGCGTGACACCTTTTGAGGTCACTTTTTTATGATTCCCAATTACGATTAAGTTAGATGAGTGGCCTGCTTAATTTAGATGTTTTCTAATCACAGATTCATGTTACAATCACCGAATATCGATTTTATGATTTATTTATTAACTTGAACAATCAAACAGTAAACAATAATTACATGAAGTTATTAAATAATACTGTAGCATTATCTAAAGTACATATCAAATATCCTGCAGATAAACGATTGTGATCAGTTAGATCTCAAATTGAAGCTTTTAGCTAATCCTTTTGTAATCTCGAGTGTCACACGATACATTTGTTTATAATCGTTACAAATAAAAATGTTTAAAATGTATATAACAATGATCAGATTTCACAATTAATTGTAAAATTAATTTATTGATCATCATGTAATCACGATCATCACATGCAAATAATATTAAAAATACAATAGAAAAATGTAACGACTTAAGTTAAATAAATTCAACTGAAGTTTTTATAAAATAATTTATTGATACTATAAATAATTCTACGATACGAATTAGATCTCTATCAAATTGAGAAAAACAAAAAACGGATAAAAGAAACTCATACATTTTGACTTATGCAGATTCTGGATACTTTTATAATTTTTTGGTGATAAAATTTTAATAGAAAACTAAAAAATCACAATTTTATCAACGACAAATATTTAGCAATTAACAACAAAAATGACTTATTTTTGTTTATTATTTTATTTATTATGATAATTGTTTATTGTTTATTGTTTATTGCTTATTTGAAATGCGATTCCGCCTTCTCTTTTAAAAATAAAAAAAAGTTTTTTTTACTAATCAATGTATATATATATATCAATCAATCAATGTAGCAAAATATATAAATATAGCAAAGACTTGGCCAGTAACATACTACAAGTACCGTAATTTACTTGCAGTGCGTATCGCTTACAACTGGCTGTCATCTGTCACAGGATTCGAGTTTCCGGTACCGCTCCGATACTACACCCTTGAAGCCTAAAAAACAAACAATTGGAATGAACACAAATAAAACTCAACTATATATCAACTTAAAAAGCAATAAAAAAATACAATCAATGAAATTGGTTTGAATGACAAACAGTGTCGAGTTACGCAGAGGAAAAAACATTGTTTGAGGACAAGAGACGTGCATCATCGTCAGTAATAGAAGATATGTCAAAGGCGCTATGAGGCATTGATGAAACCACGATTACAAGCTGCACAAAACCGCATGGGCACATTTTTTTTATTCTTTTCTCTTTTGTGTGGGTGGGTGTTGCTAATCCCGCTCAGCTGGCGCCGCTCACTACAATATGATTCTGAAGAAAGAACCTGTTTATTGAGCACATACATATGTACTTGCGCCAAATCCCCCCGACGTACGTGCGTAGACCTTATGAGAAAATCAACATTCTACCAACGAGCATTTTTCAATTTTAAGGATAATTGCATGAATCATTATTACTTTTACCAACCTATGAAATGTCGATAAAAAGTTGCAGAAGTACTAAAATAGTCAATTACGTGTAAAAACGTTGCAAACCAAATAAATTCATGGTAAACAAATTTATATATGTTCATATTTGAACTCATTTGAATTTGAAATGTTGATAATTATGGATGGAAATGTGAATGATTTTCTAGAGAATTATCATTTCATGATTATAAAAATTGACAGTTTGTGATAATTCGTGTCAGTTTTGTCTTTTTCTACTTGTGCTTTTTTAACAGAGGACATTTACAGTCGAACAATCAAGCCATATAAACAATCGTGGTTTTCAACAATCAAATGAAAAAAGTATAACGCTAAAAAATTGGGGGGAACGAATGAAGTGCAACAAATTGAGTAAGGTCGTGCGCGTGCCAAACGGTTTATGTTTTCACGCATCCTCGAAATCGCCGGCGGGAGAGCGCGTGCGCCCGCGAGCGTTCGCGCCGCGTCAGTCGCGATTGTGCGCCCGTCGAGGCAGCAGTTGTCGAATGATGTGCGAAACGGTGCGCGACACGACATCTCGGTTCGTCGGCGATGTGATGCTGCTGGTTCACGCTGTCGGACTCCGCCCACGCTGTCAACGATAACGTCGTGAGCTCGCGTCGTATCCGCGACTGAAAACGCCCGACAATAATCGTAACAATAAAAATAATCAGACGTCCATGCGCAATCAGCAGCCATGGCGTCGGTGAAGGTTGCTGTCAGGGTTCGACCCTTCAACAAAAGGTACCTCTCCCTCACCTAACCTCAATTGCCAATCAATTATCGCAACTTTGAAACAGACGCGAACGTTTGCTTTTTTACGTTGATCTTTAAATGGACGTGATTTTGCAAAATGAACGCAATTTGATTGTTCAAACTCGATGACAACATTTCAAACAACAAAAATGAATCTCATCCTTATCTTTCAGAGAGCTGGACATGAATGCAAAATTGATAGTTCAGATGGACGGCAAAAGGACCAGGATTTATAACACAAAAGTTGACACGGTAATTGTTGAAAGTTTTGTTACGGCGTTACATAAGGCATATTGACGTTCAAGTTAGCACCCACGGTTGCTGAATTTTAAGGGTTACATCGATTATTTCATTACACTAAATCTTGATTGTCTGCCTAACATGTTCAAATTAACTCCTTCGCATAGTCGTCCCGGATATTGGGTTCGCTTTGGTTTGTTATTTCATTTTGGAAAAACACTTTCACCGCGCAAGGTGGTACTTTTGGTTTTTGTTTTCATATGCTCTTTCCAGCGAGTTTCGCTCGCGACTGATTTTCAGCTGCTTTTGTTTCCTTTATATTTATGACACTGTTTTCACGGTGAATGCAGGTTCTTAAATAATCACGAGGGAAAGTTTGGTCAAGTTATTTGCCTTTTCGCCAACAAAGGATGTAACTTGATTTTCGAGAAGTTGCACACCAAGTGTATCGCTATCAGTAACTTTTTTTTTGTTTGTGAACAGTTTTATCAAAGATAAATAAACAAAAGCGAACAGCGTAATGAAATGAATAGAACCAACAAACTTTTAAGACAATTATCAACGTAGAATTATTTTGCTTTGTGTTTTTAATTTTATTCAATTTCAAAAATGAATGAAAATGAAAAATGTAATTCAATCAATCAAGCCAAAGATACATTTTTCAAACGAAAGAATTTCATTCAAACTTTAAAACTACGCGATTTAATCAATCAAAATAAAAAAAAAATGTAACATTTATTGAAAAACAATAATTCGATTTCAGTTTTTAATTTCATTTCTGTTCATTTTGAAGGTTTTATCCAATTAAATAATACATTTAATCGAATAATCTATTGTAACTTAATATCTTACTTTGTATTGAAATGAAATATCAGTTTATAAGAAAAATGGATTCACAAGAGAGAATAATAATGATTTGGACAATAATAAAGTATAATGCAATCGCGTCAAGCACGATTGCGGTAATCACGCTTGATTAGTTGTCATAAATCTAGCAAGGTGTCTTATGGCAGATGACCCAGATTAAGATAATCAATTTTGGCGCGTTCAGTATGTAGATTATAATTGAAAACAACGTCAAAATTTGCAACTGCCGAAATAATGTTGCAGTTGCTAAATGTTTCTTAAGCACTCTCATGCCAACGGATATCGTACTTTGTAATTTTATTTTCCCACTATCGTTTTGCGATTCAATATAGTTTGTACCTTTCAATTCATGATTGCTTAATTGTGGATTTATGTACTGTATGAACCCCTTTAATTAAACTAGCGGTACTTTTTTTTTGTCCGGTTGCTTACGTTTCCTATTATGGCCAAGAGTGCTGTTGAATCGCACAAGGCGCACGTACAAATGAGCTTGTCGATGAATGCAAATAACACTTTTTTTTTATTTCGATTCATCATTTCTTATTCCAACACGATTTTTTTCAAACGTTTTTCCTTCCTCCCGCAAAATGTTTATTGATTTTATTCTATTACTTAATTGATTTTTAATTGCATAAACTAAATTTCAACAGTTGAACAAACAAAAGAAACTTTTTTCATCGTGAAAAAATATTATATTACCTGCTATAACGCATTTCTGTGCGTTATTACAATGCCATGTTATTTACTCATTTTCAGTAGTAAAAATGAAATAAAAGGCATGATTTGAATTCCATGGATAATATTGAATTGCAGGTTGTAATCTTATCTGAATCATGTTATTCAAATGATATTCTTTCTTAAGCAACTGAAAATTGTACGCTCTAGTTTTTTTTTCCTCTCTTTCGTGCATTCTTTGTTTGAGACCATTCTTTTTTCTTTAATTTACAATTTCACTTTTTGTTACAGTCCCCCAGCGGCTGCAGAGATTCCGACCGAGAGAAATACAAGGACTTTACGTTCGACCACTCGTACTGGTCGTTCGACGCAGACGACAAACATTACGCTGCTCAGGAAGAGGTGAATAAACGGACGAAAAAAAAAAGTTTAAAAATTCAGATCAATGCTTTGACTAATTGGATTCAAGTTAAAACGGTCCGACGGCATTTGGCAATGGCTAGAATGATTGTCTGATGTCTGGCCCGTTCACGTATGCACTTCAAATATGGTGTGCCATTCAATCGTCACTCCACCGCGATAAGGCCGGTTAATTTCCGCATGCCACCGGCTTGTGCTATATAGCGTCTTTTCAACTCACGTCTAGCCATTGGTTTTTGAGTTCACAACGACTTTTTGAAATTAAAAGTCAAATGACATTTCTTTTATTGTTTTTGTTTGCAGGTTTTTTATGATTTAGGTACGGAAGTTATTGAAAGTGCCTTCGAGGGTTATAATGCCTGTGTTTTTGCATACGGACAAACGGGATCCGGCAAGACCTTCACGATGATGGGATCGCCGGTAAACATTTTTTCCATTCTTCCTCAATGAATTGTTGGAATGTCCTCTGCACGCACACTATAGAAATCACTATATGACACAAATTATATTCAACTTATCTGTACAGGAGTTTGATTTTTTAAGAGAACTTATATTCTAGTCAATAGTCTGAAACTGCGATCTTGTATAACGAATGAATCACTTTTTCACTTTATATATTCATAATCACGCCAGTTAACTGTCTAAAGTTATACAATTGATTGTTTTTCTTTTATTCGTGATTTTCTATTTTAAACTTATTGCACTTACTCTTTTGTTAGAAAGGAAATTTATATTCAGTTCTATAACAATCAAATAATAATTTGTGTTATTAGCAAAAATGTTATTTTATTGAATGTGGATTTTATTGAAAGTTGAAATATGTTTTTAGGAAGCGCAAGGACTCATACCGCGAATATGTAAAACGTTGTTTGCCCGAATGGCCGCGGGAAAGGAAAGTGGAGCATCGTATCGGACTGAAGTGTCTTTTTTGGAAATCCATAATGAGCGAGTGAGAGACCTGTTGAGGCCAGATCAATCGCAGAGTAGTCACTCACTTAGGGTCCGAGAACATCCAAAACGCGGACCTTATGTGCAGGACTTATCTAGCCATCTTGTTTATGACTACACAGATATCCAGGTGACTAAATAGTTGAACTGATAAATGAAGGCATAAATGATGGTGATTTTTATGCACTCGACTTCAGTTGGACGGTTATCAGATTATTCACGGTCAATTGGCAATGGAATTGATTGAAAAACGATAATTTAATGAGCTGAAAATAACTTGTTCGGTGACACTGAAAGTTTAAATACTCATGAGTCAAATAATAAAAAACTAAATTTCGTTTCTAGACCGATGCAATTTTTTTTTCACGTGACAGATTTACATCCGCTTAGTTGTGCAAACCGGAAATTTAAATTCTAATATTAGGGTTACGAATTGAAACGAACAAAATAGCAAGACTTAATAATGTTCAAATTTAAGATTATCTCGTTTTGCATTGAAATTATAATGTGATTTATAATGTTCTTGGTGATGACAGAAATTAATTAGATGGAAACTAAAAGCGGAGACGCGAAATTAACATGGCGTGTTACAAGACCACCAATCATAATATTTGCGAACCCAAAAAGCCCAGCAAAAATAACTGTCCCGCTTTACATCGGACGCACCACTTAACTTTTACAATCATGATGCTTGACGTACAAAAATATGTACAACACACAATTGAGTTTATTCAATATTTCATTTCAAAATTGTTTTCTGTTTAGGAATGTATGATCAGAGGCAATACGCACAGAACGACCGCGAGTACAAATATGAATGACGTGAGCAGTAGAAGTCACGCGATATTTACAATAACATTTGTACAGGCTGGATTTTCTGAAGGAAACATGCCTTCGGAAACTGTTTCAAAGGTTCATCTTGTCGATTTGGCAGGAAGGTAATAGATGAATAGAATACAAACTCACTTTGTTTCAATCTTTTATTTGGTGTCGTTTGACTCTAAAACTTTCAATGTCATTTTTTAGTGAGCGTGCGGATGCAAGCGGTGCGACAGGTCAAAGGTTAAAAGAGGGGGCGCACATAAACAAATCTTTAGTGACCCTCGGTTCTGTGATATCAGCCTTGGCGGAAGTGAGTTCGTCATCAGACTCAAATTCCTCCAAGCGCAATGTTTTTATACCTTATCGTGACAGTGTACTCACGTGGCTCCTCAAAGATTCGCTGGGGGGAAATTCAAAGACTATTATGATCGCTGCAATCAGTCCAGCAGATTGTAACTACGGAGAAACCCTTAGCACTCTTCGGTACGCTAATCGAGCTAAGAACATCATCAACAAACCAACCATCAACGAAGATCCTAATGTTAAACTCATAAGAGAGCTTCGAGAAGAGATTCTGAAATTAAAATCGCTCATCGGAAAAGATATTGTAAGTCTCGCTTTATTTGTTTAATTTGTATGCAAAGTGTTTTGTGGATGATAATAAAGCCGTCTGTTTTTATAGAGCATCGAGAGGCCGCCGCAGGTGCTGTTGGCACAGATCCACGAAAAGCAAGAGCAAGAGAAGGTACTGACAGAAGAATGGGCGGAGAAATGGCGCGAGACGCAAAAGATCCTGCAAGAGCAGCGTGCGCTCGGACTTCGAAAAAGCGGCGTTGGAGTGGTGCTTGACTCGGAAATGCCGCACCTTGTTGGCATAGACGATGACCTTCTGAGTACCGGGGTTACTCTTTACCATTTAAAGGAAGGCAAAACTTTGGTTGGAACTGAGGAAGCTAGCTGTCCTCAGGTTTGTACGACCAAAAATGAACGAACCAAATTGTAAAGAGAGATTTACATCTTATTATGAATTTGTTTTTTGATTGTAGGATATTGTTCTGAATGGCGTAGACGTGGAGGCAGAACATTGTATACTAGAACTGATAAATGGCGTAGTAACTTTACATCCGTTGTCGTCTCACTGTTGGATCAATACCGCCCAAGTGGACAAACCAACGAGACTGTCGCAGGGCTGCATAATTATTCTCGGGCGCAACAATATGTTTCGATACAATGACCCAGCAGAGGCGGCCAAACTCAGAAAAGAAGGTGGACTAAGCAATGGCAACCTACAGTCTACCGTTGCCAACATTTCTCGGCTCTCTCTTTTGAGTTGGAGTGTTTCTGACCTTCATGTCTCATCCTCCAACGACAACCTGTTGAATTGCTCGGAGGACTTGACCGCGCTCGAACAATTGGAAATACAAAAGGCTGCTCTCATCAAAGAAAAGGAAGACTTCAAAGTAAAGCAAATTAATTTATGAAGTTGTAACACTTTTTGTTCAAACTTTCTGGGACTGATAGTTCATTGGATGCATGCTTTTTTGTAGAAAGAACAACAGGAAAGGGAGGAAAGGTGGACACAGCGACGAGAAGCCCTGGAGGAAGCTCAGCGTGAATTGGAGCGCGAATGGGGAGCGCAGTGGCGAGAGTGGGCCGAGGGGATCGCCGCACTTGAAAGGCGGCAGCGAGAGTTGCGCGCCCAACGTTATTTACTCGAGCAAGAACGCCGCGACGAGATGACTCAAGTAAGTGACTCGGATCCGCCGACGCCGGATTTAGACATAATCACGGTCAAGTATCAGTTTTACTTGATTCTTATTGCACTTGGGGTTCTCATATGTCTCTCCGGCAATATAATCATTTATTCGCACGTCTGTCCCCTCGACATGTGACAACCAACGCGAAACGCAACTCGATTTGCCTATTAGCTTGTCGTATGACGGATAACAAATGTTAATTTTTCTACGCATTTTTTACAATGCACATTTTTTGCTGATGAATATTTGTACGCTTTAGGTCGTTAAGTTGAATTTTATTTTGTTGATTTGTTGAATTTGTTGATTGTTGTTAAATCCATTCCATTGACTTTTGATAATCGCGCACTTGTGAAAAATTGTTTCACAAATTGTTCAAGTTTTAACACAAAGTGAATTGTCAAAGAAAAAGAAAGATATTTATATTTTTAGAATTATATACACATTAGATGTACTGAGATGACGTTATATTTATTGTTATTGTAATAACAAAGTTCGATTGCAAATATTCATCCCCCGTCCAACTTTTAATTTCGTAACTCCCAATCCAATGTACGACAACAAATGGCGCAATCACAAAGATCTATCAATCAATTGTACAAAATATTGATAGTTAAATTAACTCTTTGTATCGAAGTATTTATCTAAAATCTACTCGCATTTTTTAATACTCATACACGACTAACGGCACTTATGAAATAGGATCGCAGATTTATAAGATTTTAAACGTGGGACTGTGAAATTTTTATCAACGATCCGAAGAGCCTGAATTTCGAGTGCCTAAAGTAGAATGAATAATGGACACGGCCCAAGTTGCATTTCACCAAAAGTCATTAGTTTGTGAGAGCGAGATCAAAACGTGCTAAACAAAATGATTATAATATCGGACAGCGACATGTTCGTAATGGAATGTTGATGTATAGCTGTGACTGTGTACAAGTTATCATGTATATAGATGGTACACGTTAATGTAGCCCATGGGTTTGTTATGCGAGAGAAATGTTAATATTTATATATACATTGTTGAGCAATAAAATTTTTCTTACAAAGAAGTCGGTCTTTTTCTATAATTTTGTCGTAACTTTTATTTATATAATCACTTAGATTAACTGTTCCCCCTTTCTTTTTTTTTTCATCACTTATTCGATTCATTTGAACGAAAATATAATTGACTTTTCAATTAACAAACCCAGTCAGATTAACATTTTTATCTTAACTGGACAAAACTTATGTGACGGCTGCGATTTAAATAAAAAGGAAAGGTAAGACGGCGTCCTACGGTGCTTGTTTTAACACTGCCATTAATTTTAATCCACCTCAGCATGAATTTTTCATATTAATTTCCTTTTTTTTTCTTCCATTCAATGACCTCGTACTGAATTGTTTTAATGTTTTTTTAAGTTTCATTTCGGTTTTTGTTATCAGTTTGTATTCAAATAATGTTACTCAGTTCCAGTTCTGTTTGATTCTTATAATTTTCGTTTGGTCACTTCTTTTGATTTAACGCATCGGTGTATCTGCTAGGTAAAAAATGCACGTAGGAATATCGAAGGCCTGCGAAATGTTTGGGAAACCAGATCCCGGAAATATCTAGAATTCAAAAACAGTCAGAAGTTAGAGGAAGACAGCCAGGAAAAGGAAAAGGTAAAGTGCTTTTGTATTTTTTTGTTTGTTTTCCCACACAAATTTAGTTCTCAGTTATCTGTTTCGATTCGATCATTAGGAATGACCAATTATTTGGTGTGTCAAAAGTTGATAACTTTGTACAATTGTTTTGAGTAAAAAAATGGTGTTTGCAGACGG
>JAAMPD010000675.1:0-40429 GCA_025266255.1 Trissolcus basalis | reverse complement strand
TATACAAATCGATAGAGAAAAAAATTGCACTTAAAAATGTTAATCAAAAGTTTTTATTTTCGTTTTTAATTACCTCTTGTCTGTTATCACGACTCTATTGCGCGAGGCAGCCAACATCGAATTTGGTCAAACCTGTTTACATTCATTTTATTTTTGAAGTTACGAGGAGAACAACAATACCCGCGTTTTTTTAAAATTATTCCGGAACATATGACGTGTTCGACGTTATTTTTTTTATTACAGCTTGGCTCATGTATTTTTATTTATATATATTTATTGTTCAAAGTGGTCAGTTACTGGTGCGTGGTCAATTACTGGTACATTTACCCTATGCATTTTATGTTAATTAGAGGGTATCAGTTTTTCCCTTTTTCATCAAACCTCAAATTTGTTGCAGCTGGAAAAAAAATCCGGTAAAAAACACACGTGCGATGAATATGCATGGAAAGTGAAATTGATTATAGGATTGTAGTCTTTTGGTTTGCGCGGAAAGCAGAATATATGGCGAATCTCAATTTGACTAGACGCGGGTGATTGTGCATAATATACCTCGGTACAACGAGGGTGAACCGTTCTTCCAGCGTGTTACACATAATGCCTCATAAACGCCCCCGAAAATACCTGCCATCAGCCACCATTCGAGATGCCGCAGCTACCCCTCGGCCCTCACACCATCATGGCAATAAAGCGTTGTCTCGTTAAAACGTTTCAAGTTCCGAATGACACGAATCAGTATTTTATAATTCCAGCTGTAAATGTCACGATAAAACAAAGTGAATAACAACGTCATTAACACTATTGCCGAATCTCGGCGTAAAAAAAAATTAATTCCACCTTTTTGCAGCATTGTATACAACATAAACAATTTGAAATTTCAATATTTTAAAATGATGCTCGATCATTGAATAATAAATAAAAAGTAACGTTGATTGAGTTCGGAATATTTTCACGATGCAGTGGGTTTAGCTCTAAATGAATTTACAGATGAGGCGCAGAGCTTGTTGGATAATTTTGTTGCGTACCAAATCCGGCGCGAACTATTTGACGCGGTCACGTAGCTAGAAGTAAGCTATATAACTACTCGCGTCTGGCCGGCAATCGTCCCTTGGCGGGACTCTCCCACTTTGTGCTGCATATTTTGTTCGGTAACGGCGGTAAGCCCGTTAAATGTCGTGGTTCACCGTGAAAAGCCCGTTCCGTGAAATAAAAGTGCACACGCACTTTCGAATGCGTTCACACAAACGTGATAGCTGCTCTCTCACTCGACACCCCATTACGTATATGCCACACGAATTCGCGCGTACGCGATATCAACTTTGCGTATAATTTCAACTCAATTTCTGACTTCCTGCCACTGCTTGACACAGTCAACTTTATTTGAATGTGCCTCAAGATTCGTTTGTTCGTTCACTTTACCGTAGTACAATTACGTTTAAACGTCACCGTGTTCACGAAAATGCGTTTCCATCACTGAAGTAAAATTAATTCAAATTAAAGTTTCAAAAATATATATCAACTAATTTTATGAGTTTTATTGTTTTAAAATTTAAAAAAAAAGGAAAACAGTTGAGAGATATTTTATTTTGCATTATAACTAATTTTCTATTGAAATATTGAATCATCAATTGACGAGATTGATGTAAAATGTGTGACACAATTTTAGAAGAACAAAAAGGTAATTAGGGATAAATTATTCCAAAAATGAAATAACGTAATTCGATGAGATCAAAATTAAATACTCACTTTAATAATTTCAGAAAATGAATGTGCATCAAGTTTCATGCACTTTTATCCATGATTACCAAAGGGAGTGAAATATATATAGAAATTGAAATTTAATCGTATGTACTCGAATTCAAAACCTTTTTTTTTTCTCAGAGTGGCTATGGAGGGTCGAATTCAAAACAAAATAATTTTTGAATTTGGTATCCTTTCCAATCAAAATGTAAATCGAAAATGTCTTGTTATTGATTTCAGTTTCATTTCAATCGTGTGTGAAATCAAAATCAAAACACAAGGCTGTTTTGAAATTTGAAAATTTTAAGAACCGAAGGGATGCACTTTCAAAAATGAACATCTGTTCAAAAATGTCTTGTTATTGATTTCGTGAAAATAAGAAGCACGATCAAAACAATGAAGTGAAGTACCTCTTGTAAAGATAAATATGCCATATAAACGAACACTATTTGTTTGCAATGTCAAAGAAGCAATGTAAAATGTTATTCAAAAGCGTTGCGAAGAAGGCAAAATGCTTGTTTTATATTCATACATTGATAAATGGTTTTCCAGATGGATTCAAAGCTTCGATTATTTTCACATTTATTTAAACTCTTGAACTACTGTTGCCGGACGTAACGTGATCCTTAAAAAATATGATAAATTCGTAGTCCATTTTTGCGCGACTTAAACATCACGAAGGGTATCTTGTTATTGAGCAATGCATTTACAATCCTGATCAATCTGTTGTTCCGTCCGTCGTTAAAACTTTTACTTTAAGAGAAACATGTGTGTTTACACATCTACTGTTCTCGTATCAATACACTGTTTTTCGTAACTGTATACAATTTTGACTTTTCCTTTTTTGTAAAACGATGTAAATAATTCGTTGAAAAAATAATACCCAAGCAATACTTTATGGAAAAATAATAGCAGCGGGGTATATATATTTTCACATTTAGTTTTCAATTCAAGATGTTATTTTTTTCGTCTCGGTTTCGTGCGCGTAATGAAAATAAAAATCGCATGAAATAGAAACGGCCGCACGTCGTTTAGATAAGAAATGGTGGGGCTCGCGGTCGGTCGAATTGGATTTGAATAATAGACCGGGAAACCAAAGCTTTCCACGTTTATGGTTTTTAATTCGCTTCGTGGTTGAGCTATCGTTCCTTTGGGATTGGCTTTCCAGTTTCAATAAAACAGCAACCCTCAGCCTTTAACTTTGTCTGATTTTCTTATTGTTTCAGGGAAGAGCTTTACGCTGACGATCATGTTACAAACGTCGCCACCGCAAGTGGCTACTTTGTCGAAAGCTATCAAAGTGACAGTTGACGGACCGAGGGAACCGAGATCAAAAACAAGTAAGTTATCAAAAAGGAAATGTCTTCTACATTCTTCAAAAATGTTAACGTTTAGTAACTAATCCTCTTGTGTTCAAAATAACAATTACTTTTCGGCAACGAATAAACAAGTTTGAGGCAGAGGTGTGAAATAACACCCTTTAACCAGTGTTTGGTATTGCAGGACATCAAGCTTTTCATCCTTTTCATTTTGGGCCTCGTCCATTTCCGTTTGGACATCCTCAGGATCCTTTAGCATTTAAATTATCAGGTACGTTAAATTTTTTATTACAAAAATAAAAATCTCTCCACAATATTTTTTAAAAATCAGTAGAACAAAAGTAAGTTTGGTCAGACAATGTTTTTTCAATGTCAGTTGTTATTTAATGAACTTTTTTTTATTAAAAAATTACAAATCTGTTTCATAATTATTTCTATTATAAAAATCAGTAGAACAGAAGTAGGTTTGGGCAGGCACAGTTTTTCCAAGGTCATTTGTTTTCTCTGATCGTTTTGGTTTTATGATAATTGATCTGATCGTCAGACCTGATGAAAGAAGTTGTTTTCGTAAAACATAACGATACAAATGGAATTTTTTGTCCGAACCAATTGTCAGAGCTGGCGAAGTCTTTTGCACGCTACGTCGAATTATGGAAGTGACGTTCCTTTGCTGGAATCCCCTGTGTCGATAGATAACAAAGTTATGTAGCCGAGGTGCGACGCAAGAGATTTCTGCTCCTTGCGAGTTGACTTGGTGGCTGCCACCGTTGCGCCAGGGGCGTCGAAATTGAGCGCCGCAACGAGCGCTCAAAATTGAGTTTTACTTGGGCGCTTAAGTGGAGAAGACTCTGATTAATCCCAGCGCCGAACTCTGTCGTTTCCTCACGACCCTCCTCAACGTTCGCGCTACGCTACCAAAAGTTTGACAACTTGCCCCTTCGTCTTTGTGTTCGACGAACGCTCATCGCGATTATAATTACTATTATCTAACACTTTGTACAACTCGTAAAGAGCTATGGAATATCAAAGAGCGTAAAGTTTAGAACAAAATCGCACTTTTTCTTCTTCTTCTAACTCATTTTTAATCATCTTTTTTATTCGTTCGTTCATAATAAAATTTGGTCTTAGTTGATCTATTCATTTCTCAAACTTTTTATTTTAGAATGTTAACAATTTTTTGACAAGTTTTTTTTATTTTTGTCGTTTCATGAATCCATCAAAGGGACTGATTTCAATGCTTTTGATCCGATTTAGTAAATGCAAATTAGGGCCAACTGATGATTCAATTTAGCGGTTTTTGTGTCTGTGATATTCAAAATGATATTCAAAACTGTTGGCGAATGGACATTACTCTAACCGGACAAAACAAAAAATGTGAACGGTGCAAAGTTGTCGATGGCCTTTATTACATTCGTGACACAAAACTGAGCCGCGGACAAAGCGCGCATTGAAAAAAAAAAAAAGTTTCGAGAGCGTTTCGCAAAATTGACAAACGATTGTGGAAAATTTATCAACAAATTGCAGAGAATTATTCGTGAGTGTGATCGAAAAATCGAATGTGATGCGTGATTCTGCCCGGGGGCATGAATCGCATCGGTGCTCGTTTCGAGCTCGAGAGCCGCGAATGGAAGGGGACGCGGAGCTCGAGGGACGAGGTACTGATACTGGTGCACCGACAGTATATTGTTTCGGCATGATAAGCGGCTTAACGGAGATTCTCTCCCTTTTACCTCGTTTTACCGTTTCCACGAGGGTGCCAGTTTTGTTCTCGATCTCGAACCGTCCGCTGGCTCGAATTATCGCACAATCCGCCCAATCGAAGATCAGATTCGATGTCGAATTCATTTTCAATTTGACATTTTCTCCGACGTTCCTTTCCATTCTGTGTCACTTTTTTCCATCAAATGTCCTCAATAAAAATTTGCACTTTATTTCACCAACAAAATTACCTCTGAACCTGACAAGAATTTCGGCTACTTTTGTGAGATATGATTGTCATGAAATAATATTCATTTGTGAACGTAGAATAGTCGTCTTTGGATTAAAAAAGACTTATCCCACAATATAAACAGAAAATTTTGTTAATAAAAAAATTTTAAATTTGAACACATTATAAACAAATATGCAAAAACACAAAATAAATCAAATAAGGTAATACTAATTTTTCCTGTATAAAATTTATTGTTGGAACGAAAAATAAAATTAAATTTAGTTCGACTAAATTTCAATCATTTGACATGTTTCACCTCGAGGCAAAAAAATATGCCAAACAATTTTTTCAAATTTAATCTTGTGTGTTCGATAAATCATAAATCAATGATGAAAAAAAGTAGAATCGAAATGTTTAAAACTCAGAAAATTATATACGTGACATTATATCATGTTGATTCGTATATCTTTGCGGCAGATTCTTTGTTATACAATTTCCTGTTTTATCGACTACGAGCCATGCATATCATCAGCATACAGACAAGTATTATTAACATCATTCAATTGCTCTTTATCATTGATACATTCAAATGATAAGTAAATCATTTCAATCAAATATTTTAAACCTCCAAAAAACTTCTAAAACTATACAAATTTCAACAACTAATACTTTCAACCGTAAATTAAAACAAACCAAAATTTCAATTCAAACAAATTAAATTTCCTACTCCAACAGAATTTTCGAATAAATTGATGAGTAAATTGATCATTCCAAGCGAATCATACCTCAAAAGTTGCTCGAAAGACTCAAAGCCGTCTAATAAATCAAAATTGTCAATCAAACATTTTGGGCCAATTGGGACAGCGGCAATAAAACAAGCTGTAAAAGGAATCATTTATCCCGAAGATAAATGCTCGTTACATCCGTTGAAAATAGTCGCCCGCGATATCGACCGTAATTTGAATAGTTGGCGCGATCGGTAATTAACCCTTTCAGTGAATTAGTTCGTTGGAGGGCGTACAGGTTGCGCCGCTGTCCAGTGAGTCCGGCAGAAGGTCAGTTGGTGCGGGTGGGGCTGCACCCCCTATGTACTCGTGCTGGCTTCTGGGTGTCAGACCAGGAGGTATAGGTATCGCTGTCGCGTGTGTTTCAAGGGGTGGTTTATTAGATCTCCGCACTGGCAGTCATGTAACACTGCCACGGGGACGGTGACGAAGAAGAGAGACGAGAACAGAGCGCGCCACGGCTACTCGTGCTGGGGTTGTTAAGGTGCCCATTGAGGTGTAACTAGGGGGATGTTATTAAATTTCGTTCGGCCTGCCTCAGCAGCAGGGACGAATTTTATGGGTTTCCTCCTCGGGCGTCAAGAGGGTTTCAAGATTCGGTATATTTCGCGCCGTATATTGACCATCCTTAAAAGCTCTTTCTGTTGTCTCTATTGTCCCTTTTTTTTGACAAGACATCATTTTTTATAACACTATATTTATATATTTTTTTCAATCATTGATTTGTTTTATTTTTTTACAATTTTTATATTAACATTTTTTTATGTTGATTACTTTTTATGAAAATGTTTGTTTCAGTTGTACTAAACGGTTGAATCAGTCACTCGAAAAATTTCAATTTTCTGCTATTCAAATTAATTATACCGAGAGGGCGAACTTTGCGGCAGAAGTTCATACCGAGACTGGTTTCCCCAAGATTGTCCAGAAACGCAAACAGCCTGATTTCAGTGAGACTTGTCAGCAGCGACGTCGTTCAAGGGGCGGAAAAATCGCAAGGATTCGAGTTAACAAGAATTTACCACTCTCTCTTTTTTCCTTCCTTTCATCCGCACCATGTCAATTAACATCCTCCGTGCTTGAAAAAATCGCGACCCCTGCTTGTTTCAATAACGCAGCCTTTATCTCATTTGGGGAGATTCTTAGACGAACAGTTTGATACTGACACTTTAGATCACTTGGCATTAAATTTTTATCTTGAAAATAAAGTCTAACAATTTTTCCACTAACCGAAATCGAAAAATAGTTCATTTACAGTCATTGTATTAAACGAATTGATTTCACTTAAAATAAATGTTACTATATTTCGCTTTCACTATTCATTAACACTTACTTGAATTAATATTTTTAGATGAAACTGTGTTAATTAGTTCAGATATAATTTTTTATGCTCTCAAAGGTAATTTAATTCTAATTATAATACGGCGCAGCAGAAAAGGTGGAACATTTTAATAAGATTCCTTTGAAGGTCGTGAATTGTGTTTTACGCGGACAACCCTCTAGGAGAGTGCTTAAAGGGAACCTTTTTAAGGGTTGATCTTGCCCACGAAACCCGTGTCGAATCACGGCGAATCCTTTAAATTCGCGTCACATTTCACCCCCGAGTCTTACAAGGGTCTGTGTGTCCTGAGACTCGTCTTTTAATCAGGTCCGGTGACCGGCTTTCTATGGCGTCGACGGTAACTAATGATACCTCCTCACGCCATTCCATCCGCCAGTTTTTCCTTCTCTTTTCACGTACTCTTCATCTATATTGCTTGCGCGCTTCACATTACACAATCCAAGAACATTCTTCTAAACGTTCCCTTACAAAAAAAGCACACATTTCTATCCATTTTTAACTCTAACAAAGATTAATGTAAAATTAAAAAAAAAACTCAAATTTCAAATACAATTAAAAAATTTCATAATCGACAAAAAATCATATACGTTCATACTTGTAGAAACAGGAAAAAGGAATTTGGGAGAATAAAATTGTGAAAATGATTTTTCAGGATATGAAGTTGGGATTTATTTGAATGAAAAATCGGAATGTGAAAACAAGGAGGGAAGTATGTATTCCGAGAGAGCGGTTTTCTGATTAAAAGAAGTGTCTTGTCTGCGCGAGTAAAAGAGCAAGGCGACGTAAGCTGCTTTCCATAGTGTTGAAGGTACCTTGATATCGGTGCCAGGGACCTTTTCAGAGAGGCATTTTAGGGGTTGCTGCGACGCGATAATGAGAACGGGCGGAAGGGTGGGGGCGCACGACACCCGAGAAACCGCTCCCACGAGCGTCGGGCACGAAGATGGCCGAACTCAGTCGCATAAGATGAACAACAAGGACGCAGCATAGAGAGGGTGACAAGAAGGATAGAGAAGCCGCAAGGGTTAACGCCTCGCGTGAACCCGACTAGGGCTTTTTAACGCTCATTTTGCATAGATTTGAATAGATAAGGGCGCGAATTAATTCATTATATGTATCTCGTAAGAAGCCGGAAGCCGAGTAACAACAGGCTTTACTCTTTACGTTGACGAGTTTGCCGAGCTTCAACCCTTAATGCCTCTTTAAGTTCGCGGGATTTTCCTTTGCAAGTGCAAGGGACAGGCAGTTTTATAAATATGCTACGCTGATACACCCTTGTGCCAACGGAGATACATCGCGGCAGGATTACGTGACGTAAAAATCGGAATTCTGTTGAGCTCCTGGATTAAACACCCCTAACTCTTCCCCAGATTCTTCCTGCAGTTTTGCATTGATTTATAACATCTGTTATTTGCATAACGTTTCAATAATTCAAATTTTCAACTTTCATAAATTACCAGAATTTTCATTCAGAATAATAACAAATCGCACGGCTGACGTAATTTAGATTTATACTACTTATTTACTGTACTTACAATCATAATTTTTATATCAAGTCCTGTACGAAAAAATTGTCGGCTAACAGTCCAAAATTTTTTTCTTCTTTTTTTTTCGCCCAAAGAATTAGAAACAAGCAGAGAACACATTGCATGATAATATATCATCCTCTAAAGTGAGACTCGCT
Source organism: Trissolcus basalis (assembly GCA_025266255.1). Classification (NCBI taxonomy): domain Eukaryota; kingdom Metazoa; phylum Arthropoda; class Insecta; order Hymenoptera; family Scelionidae; genus Trissolcus; species Trissolcus basalis. Next base: position 31,635 of record JAAMPD010000675.1, on the reverse strand, counting down.
CAAAATATCGAAGGCAACTAACCCTGGCGGCCGTAACGTTTAAGCTTAACATTTCTCACCCCTTAAAGGGTAGCTGCTCGAACTGCACAAACCCTTTCTCTCTAACAGCCTCTTTGTCTTGCTTCCCTCTTGTTCTCGCGCGCCCTCTTTTCTCCTGCCTTATACAGCTGTCTCGCTTGCGCGCTAACTTTACCCTCATTAGTCTTCATTTGTTTTCGGAATTATTGCTCCCGCCTTCGACTCTGGCACGCGAGGTATACCGGAGGATAGCGAGTAAGTGTCGAGAGTTTATTAAATCGAAAATATGTTCAAGCATTCAATACAGAAAAGGCGCCTTGCCTTCTTGACTTCAGTGCTTCCGAATAATTCACACTTTATTTTAAACCTTAAAGGGGGAGGGGGACACTTTAATTTTCCAAATTCATCCTCAATGTATCAATTTAATTTCAATTTTCAACTAGTTGAAAAAAAAAATTTTTTTTTTCGATCCCCGTTTAATCAGACAATATTAATAAAGTTGGTCGAATGGAGTTTTGCAGCAGCAATAAAATGTTTTCTCGCTTTCTAGTTTGCATCTTCTAATCCATCAACCGCTCCATTCATCTCAAGTCGAGTTTTGCGCTCGGTAAGCCTGGAAGCTTTTCAAGTTTCGCTCATTCTTCGAGCGTCCTTTTCTTAATCCTTTCTCGAAACAACAGCGCTGAATAGATGCCGATGTTTCGAAATGCGAGTTCAAAAGAGAGACACAGTGGCCGCGCAGAACGGACGGAGAGGTGGGGTGGCAAGCGAGAGCCCGAGAGAGATACACGGATAAAGGAAAGTCGCACTCCCCAATCGTCCGGCTCAAAGAGAGCTTACAATTTTCCCCTCCAGCTAGCGCCGAGCTTTTTCATCCCTCACGTGGAACCACCACCTCTGAACACTCGGGGGTTGTGGCCAACCAATCCGGCTGGCCGCAATCTCCGTTCGCCACGCCCCCGCACCCACTGCTTGCCCCTCGAACTATCGCTCCGGTCCCCACCAGCTGCGCCGACTTTTTACCCCACTGACGGATGCCGCTTTCCCTACTTTTCTCTTCCCTTCCTTTCTTCAGGAGCTATAACTATATCTCACTTTCTCTGCATGCCACTTTCCACTGGCTTCTCAAGCTTTTACGGCATTTTTAAGCTAACCTTCGCATACAACAACATAATCTGTCACTAATGGAACTTTTTTTTTTTTTCAAAAAGAAAAAATAATAGAGAAAAAATCATGAGCGCATTTTCTTACGCTTGCTCTTTTCTTATCAGTTGATTCGATTTTGTGAATGCAGAAAAACGGTATTGTTGATAAAAAAAGGGATTTGAAGGAGGTGTGCGGAATTATTCAATGAAATGTGTAATTTGAAAAAGCAGAAAGAGTGAGGGGAGGGGGAGGGTTGGAAAAATTAATGACATAAAGTTGAATCAAATTGGATGCGTTATTGTGATAGAGCGAGACGATTATTACAACGTGTCAATATTGCACATATCAGGTTATGCATTGTTTACGTGTCGGTGGTCAGACTTCAATGCGATTTCACGCTTCTGCGAATGCGGATGATTTCGAAATAGGCTGAAACTTTTGTCGATCTCTGGCGTAACATTTTCCCTTCTTCGGTACGCCCCCCCCTCCCAATGCTAATTAATTAATTTTACGAAGCATCAACATGTCGCGTTCATTCATACAATGAATTATCGTGAATCATCAATCAGCCAGATGCTCATGCAGTCGAATTTTGCACCTACCTATTGGAAAATACAATTGAACTTTGCCCTTTTTATTCCTCACTTACAAATAATTCGTTTCTTTTTGTCTGAAACGAATTTTTTTTTTCACCTGATTACCAAAGCCCCTGTGACGATTCTCACAGCCAATGCGTTATTCGACGATTCTTAACAAAATTTGACGAATCTGTTATATTGCTATTTAATGTTCAAGTACGCAATTGCTATTTGCATGATTGTGGCAAAGCTGATTTTCGCTTAGAGCAATGATGGAATTTCCATTTCCTGTAATTTTCATGAATGTGGAGATGAAACTTGTTTGAATAATTTGGGATTGGTTTAGTAACAAATTGTACCACTTCGTAATTTATAAGAGCTCTCGACAATAATTGCAGCAATGTACAATATTAAAGATTTTACATTATGATCATTTGTTCAATCAAAGGAGCATCGATTGAACAGACGTTTATGGTTTTGGCGACTCCATAAATGGTTGGACAATTAGTTGTTCTGTTAATCATTGTTTCAACTTATAAATGGTGATTTATCTAACAGCTTTATATTGGTTGCAGGATTGCAACAGCTGAGCTTGGATCAAGGCGCTGGCCAAGGATGGGGTAGTTTGCCAAGAGGATCTTTGCCACCTCATTTTCTTCCTCCGCCACCAGGAAATCATTCACATGCTCACCAACCTTCTGGTGGAACATCCGCTTTCAACCCTTTTCATCATGCGATCGAGCAAAGATCCCCAAGAATGCAAGGCCCGGCATCTGGTAAGGACATTTTCAATTAATCTTTGATTGATGAATCATCGTGCAACTCAGTTGCACCAACGTTTGCAATTAAACTTTGTTCCATTCAAAAAGTTTATACAAGTTATAAAAGTTAATTTTTTTAGTATTGTATGATTAAATTGTTGTTTATTTCAGATCCATCTAGAAATGATCTTGGACCAATTAGTGTTTCGGTGAGAGAAGTAACACCAACGACGTCACCAGAAAATCCCGGTCCTGGATTACTTACAACAGCTTCTGCAACGGCCCCTACCCCGCCGACTGAAACCACCACGACAACTCCAAGTCCGTCTGGTCATCATTCCCATTTCCAAGGTCATACAAATAACGACTATATCTCAATTATTAAAATTAAATTAAAATCAAATTTAAAGTAAATTAAAAGTATAAAAGTTGTATTTTTAAATTATCAAATAAATCTGATAGAATTTTTTGTAATTATTAAATTTATCGATTACTGAAGTTCTTCTTTCTGAATCAGGTCTTCATCTTTTAGGAGCGACAAATTCTCTCTTCGGGTCTATATTTGCACCACTATTGCCACCATCGTCATGGTTGTACAACCCTTTATATTCGACCCAGCAGTACGTTTTAGAGCCGGAATGGCACGCGTTGGCTTTGAGGATGGCCCAGCAGCGACTTCAAAGAACTGATCAGGCGCGACTGGAGGATTTAAGAAAATTGAGGGACGACGCAGGAAGTCCCGAAAGTCAGTCCAAACTTGAACAAAGACGAAATTCCGACGGCGGTCAAAGGGACACGGACAGTCCCGATGGAAGCATCGAGGTGGACGACAGAAACGATCGGGACAGTAAAAAGGACCAAGTTATAAGCGAGGAATCCATGCAGGATTCTCCGAAATGCGACTCCGAAGACGTCACTTTTATGGGCAACGATAAGGAATCGATTTTGCTGAGGCCTAGTTTAGGAAATGTTAATGACTCGCAAGATGATCAGGCGGATATTTTACGTCGTAACGATCAATTGACTGTTAAGATAAGGGTGGAGGGGACTGTTGATTTATCGACACGAAGAATAAGTCAGGATAAGGAAAATGTTGGTCAAGATTTGACGACCAGGAGGAAGGACGAGGACGTTGATGGCGATAAAGAAATAATCAAATCGAGGAGGGAGCGAAGCCCCAAACCGAGGCAGGTTTGGCGACCTTATTAGGAATTCGGATGGATAACTATAAAACAAGTGTTAAATCTAGGCAAGCCTGGCACGTCAAATGCGACTCACTGCGGGTTACGTTTGTTGTTTGACAGTGTTCGGTGCTTCGTTTTGTAAATATTAGTTTCTCTTTCGATTGTATTTTGTGAGGCAACCGTGTTTGTACTGTGGTACAATTTATATCAGTAGCAAGTTCACGAACTCAAGGACTAACCAGGGTTTACAATCGAATAATTTGTAAATATGTGCCACCTACCACTTTACTATGGCTCGATGGTTTAACGACGTTTCAGCGCAAAACTCATTCGAATTCAGTATGAGATTGTTGTTCAAATGTACGAGGAATTCTAATTCACTGTTTACCTACGCGCTAGCCCTGCGTTGTAAATAGTAGAAAGCGGTGTTCATCATTTGTTGTATATTTGGCTGTACTCTAATCTTCTAAATGTAAACTCGCTCGAATGACTGAGATTCGCTCGGATTTTAGAAAAAAAAAATTCAAACGAGTTGAAAAGGTATAGATTAAGACATAAGACTCGTACATTTGAATCCTTTTTTATGTAAATACTCGTATAAGTGTGGATGTAAAAAAATTGTGTAATCTTGAACATAATTACTGAAAGATAAAATCGGTGCAATATCCAACGGCGAGTGAGTGAAGGTGTGACGATTAAAATTTTCTTCTTAAGACGTACACTGTTTAGGTATTTCTTGAAATAAATATCATTCGTTCCAGTCAATAGACAAGAATTTTTAGTTTCTTTCATCACATTCCTGGGTGTTTTGAATTTTCATCGAAAAATTCATACAAGCTTTCATTTGTCTATTTCATTGTTCAACTTGAAATGTTACATTTTATGTTTTTTTGATAGTTTTACCGTAATTAATTTGAGCCTGTTCATGTAATGATTGACAAATATGCTAAAAATGAAAATATCGTAGTAAAAAATGTGTTTGAAAAACAAGTTTGATTGGCAATGTATATTCATGGGTTGATACGTCAAAGTCGTGACTTCGTCAGTGGGCGATATTTGGTGGATTTAATAATTCGCTACGATTGCAATCGAACGGCACGCACCGCACGTAAAAACGAGTAAGCCCGATACCCGACGAGTGAAACGCAGTGTGATTGATTGAAAACACAAAGCTGACTTGCTAGTGTGGCCTCGTGATATTCAGATAAAAACATAAAAAGCCCGCAAACGATTTACTCCCCGATTCATTTTTGCTTTTACTTTCTTTAATAACTAACTAATGTCGACCAATTTTAACAACTTGATTCTAACACTGTTTTCAATTCTTCAATCAATCTTTTCATTTAAATTAACTCAAGTATAAAAACTAAATTTTAATCAAATCTTAAAATTACCAAATGTTTCATTATACACTTGTGTTCTTTTTCTACTCAATGTAATTTTTTTGATTCTTCAACCACATTTATCTGAAATCATCAAAATAATTAATTTTAATTTGTAAGACCCATGAAAAGTCAGCTGAAGTGAGTCAAAGTACAAAATCATTAGATTTATATTCTAGATTACAAGTTAAAAACCGCGTCATTAAGTTCAGTGACGTGATGCATCAATTTTTGGTCAACCTGACAATTTTTTGCTTCCTGCGTTCTTTTTTATTCAAAATTCTCGTACAACACGATGCCGTAGATCGGGTTATCGCAACAAACTACCCCAATGACGACACGATTAAAATTTCACAATGGGATGCACTGCGCGACGCGCCGTACCGTCCGACAAACCTCTATATGATCGTCCATTCGGCGTAACTTCGGTGCGCAACCCCGCATTTTCGTCGATACATCGTTGATCCCCGTGCCCCGTCTCCCTTTTGATGTCGGTGACACATCTGTCCAAACGTTGGGTGATTGGTACGCAACCACAGGTGCCCCCGCTTTTTAATGCTCCTACACTTTTATTCTTTGTGTACCCGTGTACGACAAAATACCCCTTTTCCTCTCGCGTTTTATTCTCTCTTCCGTCAATGTCATTGAAAACGGATTGATTCATCGATCGCGCTCATGTTTGTCCGACGAAATACTGACAGAGACTACTTTTGCTCCTGCTCTCATACTTGCATACCGTTCGTCTCATCAGAAAAATGTGAAGGGGTGATAGAAATCACGAGGATCGTCATACAGGCACCTGTCAAAACTATCCAACCAGTCGCGTCCAAGTGACGAACGTTTCTTCGACAGCTTTCATTCATATGTTTTCAAGCAAACAGATTGCGGACCGTACAAAGATATCATCTTTGTCATTCGGATGTGCTGATTTGAAAAAAAAAAATTCCATCACGAATGATTGTTAATTTATGCAAACGGCAAATTCAAAGCCAATAACTTTTTCGAATCAAAACGACGGTATAACAAGTTGTCGCGGATCTAAATTTTTTAGTCGTGATGAAAAAAAGTAGGTATAAGTTTTGTTCTGAGCTTTTTTGAATAATGAAAGTTGACTCGACTTTAGAATAGTTTACTGAATCAGAGTTTGCTTTGAATTAGCGTTAGGAGTTGAGTTCTACCAGCTACCTTTCATTTTTCACTCGGCTAACCGAATTTGTCGAAGCTCGGACTTCACGCGAGGGTGGGATCTAATTTCAGGATCATTCCAATGGATATGAGCAGCACGACCCTCTGATGCAATCGACGTGTCCTATCATTTATCCGAATTACAACCTTCCCCTCAACTTACGAGGTCGTTTGTTATTATTAGCTTCACGCTTCGATTTGTAACAAACTTGTAACTTTTTTCCTCAAACATAAATCGACATCTTTTGTTATTCTTTTTGATGCTTGACTGAGCAAGGCTGTAATGGTATTTATTGTTTGTTTTATCTGTAAACAAAAACAACATCAAAATTGAATTAAATATTAAAAAAAAAATTTTTTATAAAAACTTTTTATATCTTCGTTGGAACAAAATCTGATAAGTTTGGATATTACAACAGTGTAATTTTTGGCTTTCTATTGATATTTAGACTTATTAATTTTAATGTTAAGTAAAATGTCTGCGAAGATTGAAAATGCTGAACAAAGCGTAGCGTATGGCAGCCGAAAGCCGTGTTAAAGAAATTAGAGGGATAATTCGTCGGACGAATACCCAATTTACCCTTTGCCGGAGCCGAATATTCTGGACTTATTATCTAAAGTGCTTGACTGTTGGGTCGAGGCGAAAATAAAATAAAATAAAAGTGTTCGAGAGCACGGGTAAGACAAAAAGTACAAGAACAACACTGCCGACAACTTTGTATCAGAATAAGGAGATTCTTTTCGGCGTTGCAAAATCGGTAAGAAGAGAGACAAATTCGGGAGCCTTTTTTGGAACTATAATTTATTTAAGCCTGAGATATTTTCTCGTTACTTTGTCCTGCTCCATGAATCCTGTCGAATAAAAGAACACCAACAAAAACAAGAGCGATGAGGTTTTCTTAAGAAAATCTTTTTAGAATGCGCGATGCTCGTGTAATTAAAAAAACGTTATGAGATTTCAGTAGCTCAGTCAAAAGAAACTGTAATAAACATGAATTAGCATAAGTCAACAATTTGTTAAACCATGCCATTTCTCTATGGATGTTTGAAATAAAAATTTTCATTTTCAAGTAGTGTAGGAAAAAATAGTCAGACAGAACTCGGAGCTGAATTAAATCAAATAAGTTGATATGATTGAATCTTTTTGACAAATGAAAATTTTTAGTTTGAAATGTTCAAATTTTATTGTTTTGTTGGTGGTACGTACCCCGAAAGATAAGGAAAAAAGTAGCTGAATGATTAGAAAATATGCATGAAGTCGTTGTGAATTCGTTCATAAAAGTTTACGTAAACATCACGTCGACAAATGCGAAGAAAAGTGTCCCGATTCCGCCGCGGAAAATCGTGGGAATCGATGCGACGAACTGTTCCTTCTTGCACGAGTACGCTTTATTGTGTGCTTATGGTGCACGAAATGCGCCGAGCAAACCCCCGAGATGAGGAGCGCTCCTTTGGCCTCAGGCGTTCGTCATATTATGTTTACTCCTGGTGTTTACGAGTCTCCCGTCTTCTTCCTCCTTATAGTGAATTTTGTTCGCAGAGTACGTTGCCTTGTTCGCTCAATTGTGCAGTAATAATCTCGATTATATTTCAAACAAATGCCGGCAATTAATTTTTGTTGAAAGAAAAAAAATATCGACTGAGTTAATACAGGGTTCTGTCGGTAAGGATTAATTTCACTTGTCATTAAATTTCATATTTTATCATGTTTTGATATTCGTTCTGTTTCAAATTTGTTCCCTAACTATGGTTTTCGATGAGCACAAATATGATTCCTATATTTTTTTTTTTTTCTTTCATTTCAGAAACTTTAACTAAGAAAGTTTTCTGGAACAATGACGGCAAAAGCGCAACACTCGCAGAGACAATATAAAAGTTGGGAGGGTCGGCCAGAATTGGAAGTCATAAATATCATCTGCTAAATAAAGCTCCGTTCTCGAGTACGAATGGTGACAAAACCCTTTTTGTGCGGCAGCAAGGAGAGAGCAAAGACAAAGACCGGTAACATGAACTGACATTAAAGTATTGACGGGGAATAAACGAAATGTCGCTACGGTATTCTTATTTAGACTGCAGACTTTGTGACAGCCAGTAAATGTTTGTTCTCAGTTTTTCACATTCTTTATTTTTTCTTCGTATCCTGCACTTTCTTAAACTTTCAAGATGCATACTTATATTTTTAATAAAACTTCTAACGACGTGATGCATTATAAAACGGGCACGCAAAATGACGCAATCTTTGTGAACGAAGTTGACATAATTTATGTGAAACGAGCGAAAATATATGATATTTATGAAAAGTGGCGCACAAAGGGCTCAGAAGGTTAGAGTCATAATATAAAGATAAAAGAGTACAACACTCCCTTTTGCAGAGACATTCAAATGCGGTTCTCTGAAACCATGCGACCCCATATTTCTCGCGTGCCTTCTTTTTCTTACGAGTTATATAACTAGTCCCGGTTGGAGGCAACTTGAATGCGCGAAGGGCGCATTTCGCAACCCGCCAAACAAATGATGCTTGAAACAAACGCAAGACACAACAGCGTTTGTCTTTTGTCCGTGTCGGCACGCGGAGAATTCGGCAAAAATTTCGTCCTCCGGGATTTTTTTCTCGGTTAGCCAAACGTTTCTGCTTAATGGTTCGGCTGAAAAGGCACGATGCTCTTTCGAAGGGATCCACTGCGTTTTTCAAAGCAGAGACACTGCCAAGCGGAAGAAACCATTTTTTTCCGCGTATCTTCTCACTTGGTTTTCTATAAATCGTTCTGAAACAATCAAAATATTAAGTTGGTCGATAAATTGTAAATTCTGCGCACTGAAATGTAAATCAACCGGATGAACATTCGCCAGTCGGAAAATAAAGAAGATAGTTACGAATAGTTAATCGTAGATAGTTTATCAATACTTTGGTAAATAAGCGAACATTCTGAACGCAACTGGAATAATTCACGTTTCACTAATTGTATGGTTTATACAAAAGTCAACTTTGCATGCCCACGGAAAGAGACATCTATTTATCTGTATGAGAGTAATGAAGCATTTATTGCAATTTCGGTACACGTATGATTTCAATATCATCATAGCTGAGATTTTAATCATCATTTTCGATGGCCATTATAATTGAACAATTTCAAAGTCATTTGACGACCATTTAGGATGTTCAATAATTCTCGCATAGAACCAACTATTGTTATTGATAAATTTACATCACTTCCACAGTCAAAACAATGTTGTAAAAACGCATCATCGGCTCGTCAAACTATAAATCCCTTTTCAAAACATAAATACTTTCAATGCCGACAGAAACTAAACATACACTGAAAACTCCGTCGCGGCTATAAAAGTACGAGCAAAACTGGCTATAAAAAGTACACATAATTCCTAACTACCAGGTCGCAGAAAGAATACTGGGGTGTTGGAATCCTATAAGTCTCGCGGCATCAAAACAAAGACACCGTTTAACAGCACTGTTACGCTCCTTTGGAGCCCCAAAGGCTTTTCTGTCGCCAGGAGCAGCTTGGCACCCCCTTTAAAATTCTACCGGAAGTTAGAGATATACCGAATACCGAGATTTCGTTCGACTTCGAGGTATTATTCCAAACCATTTGTCATTCGGGCAACCCCTTCGCGTCTTCGGAACAGCACGGGCTCTCCCGATTGTCGCGAGTTTTTATAGCCGCGAATCGTTGCAATATGCCGACAAGGGGCTTACACCCTCACTTTCTTCCTTCCTTGGAGAACGCAAAGAACTCTCAGTCAGATTGAGAGAGGGTGTTGACGCAATTTTTTCCACGTCCCCTCTTGCGAAACGAAAGGATTAGCAGCCGAGAATACAAATTGCCGTCATTTTATTGTGGCTTTCATCGATGATTAGGAGGGAAGCTCAGAAGGTTGAGATCATTATGACAAAACCATAACGGTGTCAAAGTTTCCATCACAGACGAAAATATATTTTGAAAATATAAATGGAATATATTTCCGACAATTCGGTTAATATTTATTATATATACTTTTCATAGATTTCATTGAATGCAATTTGAAAATATAAAATAAAGTATATCAAAGGTTAGAGATTTGTTCATTCTGATACATAATTTTCACTTTAATTTTTCTACTTTGTTTTCTCGTTAGGTTATAGCATAAATAAATTTGATGAGTTTTTCAAATTTGAACGAAGAAATTGTCCGATTCATTTAAGATGCAAATTTTTAGTTTGAATGAAACGTTCGAACTTGATCAGCCGGTAACCTGATAAAAATCAGGTGAATTTAAATCCAAAACGGATGCATGACGAGACACTATTTTTTTCATCAAGCCCGGGGTACAAATCGATTCAATCAGGGTGAAAAAAGGAAAGGGCAGTTTGATAGATCCAGAGATCCAAATTCGCGCTGCAAAGACGATAGGACCAGGAGGTTGCGGAACATGAGGGTGGGCGCGGGATACAATGCTACTTTAAATAAAGGAGAGATCTATCCATTGAAGCCATTGTCGATCTCTGACGTTGACTGAACGAGCAGCAGTTTCACCGAATCCATCATCTCCATAGAAAAGCTTAATTATTTTCTGATGAAAGAAATCTCCCCCGGGCACGAATTGCTTTTTTTTCTTTCTTTCACATCTTTTCTGCGTCCCTCCTCCTGCGTTAGAAAACTACAAAATCATCAATAAATTTCAGTCCAACTGCATCATCAAGAAATTTTAATTGCGAGTTTGATTGACTTTTATCGGGAGTTACTGCAAAATCAATATTCGACCGTTTCTTCTTTTTTCAACGTGAAATGATATAAATCGCGTCCCCAACAACAAGTGCATCAAGTCACATCAGCGGCGTTCGTGTATCTAATCGGCTAAAAGTGCGCTTAATTGTGAGCAGTAGAACAGCTAGCAAGCAACACAGAAGAGTTTGCGTTTCTGTTTTCGGACTTTTCCATTAGTCGGATGAATCGTTAGTCTCTTGTTGACTTTTATTGGAGAATGCTGCCGGCACGTTGGTGGTGTCAGACGTCTGCCGTGCTCTATGTCGGCATTCCTGCTACTAGGGTGGGTGGGTCATGCTTCGACTGATTAATAAAGTAAAGCTTGTTCTGTTGTCTTGTTTCGGCTATCGTCCAATGTGTCATCCCATTTGCATCTCTTATGTACGACACCCATTCCTGAAAATCAATCGGTACTAATTAGTATACAACTCAGCTTTATCATTTAATGCTCTTACATCAACTTAATATGTAATTTGAATTGCAATTTATTTTGCAATTTCAATTTTTCCTATAAAACTTAAATTTAAAATCTTACAAAAATATACAAAATTGTTACTGATTCAGTCAAAGTTCGTTCAAAAAATGTGGTGGTTGGGGCAGGACAATGATAGAATTTCGATGGTGATTGACATTAAATTTTCTACCTCCATCGACTGCCCAATTTTATAGTCAGACGTCGGCGCCTAACGAAGGTCGTATTCAAAGGCAAAACGATCGATGTGGACAAGAAGCCAGTTCGACTTTACTAGCACTGGTCTATAGAATCGACTGGAGAGTTAATTTTCTGGTCAGTTGGTCGCTTCTGGCTCTCCAGGGTTATAGCGGCGATCTCGAGGCTCGTAACAGTCTCTGCTTTACCCTCTACATAAATATCCGGAATTAGCCATTTCTCCTGTTCTAGTTCTCTGGCTGCTTCAACCTCGCGATTTCGTCCCTGACTTTGCTTTTGCTCCAATAGCAGGAGAAGGTCTGCGATCACTTGACCGATTAAGAATCCCGTAGAGGGAGGCATTCGATTCAAGTGGTTACTCCGTTACGTCATGGGGTCGTGAGTGGATTGACGTAATTGAGGAGAAAACACGAGCTCTACACACTCCTTCCATTCGGCATTCTTTTTCAGCAGACATTTATGACAGGGATCTATTGAATTAAAGGGACACCAAATATATACTAACTCTCTTCCAATCACCTGCTTAGAAACTTTTCACATTATTATTTTTTGTCATTCATGAAAAAAAAAAAAGTTGTGATTGTGTTCAAGGGACAATAGACTGTTTACTTAGTGAACAACAAAACGGGGAAAAATAACAGGAGCGTGATTAAGAAAGTGTTCTTACGAATGACGGTTGGATTTGGCGTCCGACTCTCTCGACGATCACGAACTCTGAAATTCAAGCTGACTCCGTTGTCTCGTTTTTACTCAACCAGGATTAAACAAAAGCCAAAGCTCCTTAAACTGTGGTTTACGTTAAGCTGGATACATGTGAGGGTCTGGAGTTCACCAGCTAGGTCCGGTCTTTTGTCTAGATCAGGTGATCCTCTTATCCCTTTTGCGCGACAATGTGCCTTTTCCATTCAGCTTGCCATTCCATTTCTCGTCGTTTCTTTAGCTGCTCTCGAACAATCTGTTCAATCTCGCGTGGTTTTCCATTTTACACCCGAGAACCCCACTGCTGGACTCCCGCGATTGTGGTCAGTATGTACACTCCGAGCCTATGAATTTGTTTCACTATCTCGAGCTCCTATAAGCCACCATGAATATGAAATTGGCCATCAAACGGAGGAAAAAAAACTCCCCTCCTTCACGCACTAACAAATTCAAAGATTTCGTCCTCGAAATTCAGCAGATCCCAGAATCCCTACGAGCAACATTAACCTTTTTTTTTCGAGTCGCATCATAAAACGTTAGAAATAGTGTTTCTCAAGGGTGTCGTCGCTCGGACTTTGTTTCAGTCTTGGGAGTGGCCTCTTGCATCTCAAGTAAGGGAAGTTTTGGTTTGGATTTTGTCGCAAACTCGTGTGGGAAAATTTGAGCAGAACCGCGGGCCGCCTCGTCGAATTCACTTATTTGTCAAGAAGACGGACAAAGTTGCTCTTTTTCCCGAGGCTCGGAAATCAGGATCAGTATTGAAAAGGTTGAAGAAGCACTGATCCTGTATTTGAATACGAAACTCCTTCTCTTTCTACATCGGTTCTTCTTTCACGACAGACTACATGCATTTTAACTACTCGACAGATGACGGTAGTCTCACGCTGCCCCGTATATGTCGTAGTCTGGCAACGTCAAGTTTCTCAACTCTTGTTACTTTGGGCAAGAGAGAGCAATCGACCAGAGAACAGAGACTAGATTGAGTCTTGCAACCATAAGACCATCTTGTACCGTGATCTACCTTTCCCTTTTTTTTTTTTTTGCAAACTTACAAAAATAAATGACAAAGTTCCAGGTGGTGATCAAAATCGACGAATTTCGATCGAGTGTGTGAGAACGGCAAATCGGTATTGAACCGGATGTTCGCTAATGAAGAAGATAGGTGACGCGGCTGATGTGGAGAAAGAGAATGAGAATACGGAGTGTTGTACGCCGTGTGGATACCATCAGAGGTGGGTTTGGTTGGCCGCGGCGTCGGCGTCAGCAGTAGTGGCGGTAGCTGTCTTGGACAAAATCAATACTGTGGGTACCCACCCTGTGCCACCCCCGCGCTATCCCAAACCATCCCCTAAGGTTGCAGAGCAAGTCGGAGCCGGAGGTAGTGCGGGGCGACTGCAGATGCCGCGTAATTACCACCCTCAAGACACGTGTGGCGCTCTCGCTCGCTCGCTCGCGCGCCCATCCTCCTCGAGCGTATCTATCCTCAGCATCTGATGCCACGACTCCGAGTTATTGGTGGTAGTACCGTGTGCACAACCACTAGGGCACTCGCCTCCTCGGCAATCTCTTTATTAAAAGTATAACTCGCCATTAGCACCGGTTTAATACTATCTATTTTCTTGCTCTCTTCGTTATGGCGCGCAATTTCGACATCTCATGTTAATGAAGATTTGCGAAACAAATCTGCTCCATGAATGGTTTAACGCCATTTCGCTCACGGCCGATATTGCATTTTAGTTATCGCGTGTAAGATTACAGATGACAGATGAGCGTTAATCAGCAGTAGTGGCTGTTAAGGCCCCGCCTACGAAACAAAGATTGCCACGCCGGGCTCTTGGAGGAACGGTCCTCCGCGCCCGCTAATTTTACGGAGTGTTAATAGAGCCGTTGAAATTAAATGAATAACCGAACACGCTCGGGCATGGATTAAGGGTGCGTCGAGCCCTGAGACTAACCAAAATTTATCGTGTCTTTCGCGGGTATTACGTGGGGCGCAATGAATGCGTCTGATCATCTCCTCTGTCTTATGTTTCTTTGATATTCGAATTCTCTGATGTGTGACGCTCTTGCTTGGTCGGAGGTGAGACTCACCGACGAGCGTGTGGAGAAGAATACGCAAAAAGCGACAATGCAATAGTTGTGGAGAGGGTCCGTCGGCTACCAACCCCCAGAAACTTCTAATAAATTAGCATTCTCGTTCTAACAAGGCTCAGACTTCATCCCTCAAGGGCCAATGTTGGGACCCAACAAAATACCACCCAGCCGGACATTGCGAGCATAGCTCTTCGGCGATCCCTTTCTATGCGATTTCGTGGCGAGCCATGGAGGAAACTACCCTTATTAATATTATAAGACAAGGCGGTGGAACTCCGCTGTATGTAAATAGCCAAAATATCTTTCACGCTCGGACGAATTCATCAACCTGGCTCGTGTAAATTCAACCTGATTCTGAAATCGGTAAAATAGCATGCATTCTTAGTTTTTTTTTTTTTCCAGACATCATGTCATGAAAAGATTTGTTTTTGTTTGTTTGTTTTTGGAATAATTTTTGTTACTTACGGATAAAATCTGATCATGCACGAATGTGTTGTTAGTCTTTTGATAGTGTCAGCAACTCGTGGTGCGGAAGAAAGGGTTGTTCATAGGATCGGTATGTGCGCTCAAAACTACTAAATCAAGCAAACAACCCTAAAAACATAGAACTCCGAGTAGTTACACAGCCGGTCGGTCATTTGTGGTCCCAGGAATGTTCACGGTCGCCGTGTCGACGACTTTTCGTTTATATCTCGTAGAATTTCTGTAATGCAAAAGGTATGATTTAATTGATGTCCAATTTTTTGTTGTTGAAATTGGGAATGTTTTTTGAATGAAATGCTTGCTTTACAATATTCGGATCAAACTTTCATTGTTTAATGGTATGATGCATCAGCAAAAATGAGGTCAATATCAAGGATTATCTTGAAAATGTTTGTTCGCAAAGTTTCCACGCTCACGCGAAGAAACTTAGCCAAGTTTGTATAGACTGGTTAAAACGAAACCCTCGCACGTACTCAACTAATCATACCGCCATTTCCTTTAATATCCGTAGGTGGCTACCCTACGGAGACTTGAGGACTTCCGGTAAGCTTATAACTCCGATGAGTGTAATGTTCTTGCTACCTAAACACACCGAAACCCACGGCAGCAGTTTCTTGGAAGATCAGAAATCAATTACGGCTATATTCTGAACACTCAATCATCTCTAAACTTGACGTGATTTATTTTTCATCATTATGTTTTATGCTTTCCATTCGCAAATTGCAAACATAAAAAACTCATTTTTACCTCGTAATAGGTGGTCATTTCTTTTTGTCCTCATTTCAGATGTACATTATCCAAAAGAAAGTGGTCAAAAATGTCATGGCAGATTCTCAGATTGTATTTTTTTATCGTGAAAAATAAGCTTTCCTTTTAGCGAACACGATTTGTAAACTAATGTCCGGTGCAGGTATCGATAGTTGTGAAGCTGCTTCATAATGAGGTGCGTGTGTTGCGCCAGATTTGGCCAATAACCGGCGAAAGGGTGTGCGTGGGCACACTGCTAACGGACCTTTGGTTCCTTCAAGTCACTTTACGTTTTCTCATATATAGCGTTACACACGGTTCTGCTAAATCTCCAGAATCAAAACTTTATCTTTGCTCCATTTTCTTGCAGAAATAATGTGTACTGTATTTTATTCAGAAGTGGCAAAATTTAACGTTCGCTTCAGACTGTCGTTTCGTTATTATATAGGTCACGTTCAGGTGTTATTTTAAAACATTTGGAGAAGCAATTTTTTTCACCCCACAACTTTTGTACCAAAAGTTCAAGCAGAGATAAATCAAACCATCACGGTACGAGCCAAAGATTTTTCACAAGTTTTTGTATTTCTTTTTCTCGCGTTTCTCATCGAAAAATGTGATACACAAAAAATTGTGTGAGCTTGTTTTAAAATGAACAAAAGTAATAACTTAAAATTTCACTTGGCACTATAGTAACGCTTTGTAACATATATGATACGGAGCATAATGACGAAAGAACGGAAACTAGACACGCAAAAGAAAAAGATAAAACGGTGGAAGTCGAAGAGGCAAGCAGAAATGGCTGTAAAAGCGGCTTAGGGGTTGGAGACACGTAACTCGGAATAGAGGAAGAGGGACACGTATAGTTTCTCTCAAGCGTTGAAAATGTGACGACGCCCCGCCACCGAGATATTAAACTATAAATCCTTATCCCGCTACACGAACCGCCAGAAACACACATACGTGGCAGTACTGTGCACGGTCTATCTTTGTTCTTAAGTCCTTCCATAATCTTTGGCAGTTTTTGTAAAAAAAACTTTAACCCTTCGAGGTAATAAATTTCCTGTAAAATTAAAAACAAAAACCAATATTAGTTTTGATCAAAAAGTCGTCTCAATGAAAATCTCAAACTTATCAATTTACTCTTACCCCAATAGAACAATCTCTATAATATATAAATAATATACATATATGATACATTTATCTGTAAAATATAAGTACATTATATATATATATAATATAAAGATTGTTATATTAGAATTAGAAATACAAAATTATTAGTTTTTTATGTACGTCACTTGTGACACCATTTTTTAAACGTGTATATTAAATACAATTTTGAAGAAATAAATTTGTATGTTGTTGATTTAATTCTGAATTCATTTTGTGATATTGTATTTGGTTTTAATAAGGTAAGGGTTTCAGGTGTTGAAGATTGGCTGCGTCCGATGGACATGGGGGGCGGAAGGTGGTTTCCTGGCGACGGAAAAGAGCCCTTGCAACATTGGGCACATTTTCACGCGTGGATACGTTGGTTCACGCGGAGACCTAGCCCGTTTCTCTTTGTAAGTCAAGTCAACGAGGTCGTCAGTGTCTGGCCTCTCGTTGAGCCAACGATTTCAAGGTGTACCGTTACTTCGTGTCGCTTTGAGCTAGTCTGCCAAGGGCTTCAGAGGTAGAGGAAAGGAACAAGCTTCCGGTTAGGGACAAGGATGGAGCATGCGGGTTGAAGGGGGTTGCTCTTAGCCGCGTTAATGCTTGAGAAGGGGCGCGTTAATTAATAATTACAGAAGGGTGCTGCCTTTGCTGCTTTCCAACCTCTCGAGCGAAATTAAGCTTCTAGGCGTCATATGTAGATGCGCCGGTGTGAGAAAAAGAAACTTCTAGTTCCAAGAATATGCTATATATTCATAATGTAAACACTGTTAAAATTAAAAATAATAATAATTATTATTTCTTACTTTTCACATCTTTACAAAATGGTCTAAGATGTTATTGGAAATAATATTGGAGAAACATGAAAACAAATATAATCCGTGTTAAAAAAGTCCATTAAATGAAAATGGACAGATTATTATATGCATGTATATATAAGTATGTATATTGTTTTTTATTTAGATAATTTGATACTATAATTTCATAGCATTTATTCGCAAATGCATAGTTCTTATTAGTTTCATTTTGTTATCTCAATTTGAATCTCAATTAATTAATTTCTATGAGATGTATAAGCAAGATTCTGTATGGATTTATAAGATTCTAAAAGATTTTTTCAACAGGAATGAAAAACAACTATAAGAATAAAAAAATCATGTTACAGAAAGCAGGCAAAGTGAATATGTAAAACTTTGCAAAAGAACTGAACTTTTGTTAGAAAATGTTTGAGTCAGGGTTTTACATGTTCAGACACTCTTGGAGATAACACTCAACTAATTTGCTCAATCGTATCGGCCATCGAGTTGGAGCACAGTCGTATCGTCCTTGCTGAGTATAAGCGTCATGGACGTTGGAGAGAAACCTCGAAAGGGTTTCTCGCCTTTCGTGGAGTGCTGTCTAGTCCAAGTGCGCGAAACACATTCTAGGTTTCTGAAGGGTTTTCGAGGAGCTCGGAAAGGTTCGGGGATGCGCTGTCAGGGAGATAAATCGGCTCCGGCTTAATTAAATCTTCTTCCGTCCTACCAGTCCAACCAGACACCGTCGGACACCATCCTGCGAGGGTTGAATTGTTTCGACGGTATCAACCTTGATTTAGGTTCGCGGGGTCTTACAATGAAAATCGTGGCTGCTAACTGACCAACAAAAACCGCGCTGAAAACAACCTTCATTGATTTATTGGTTATGTTTCCTGCATCTAAGGAATACTAAGCTCTCATGGCAAGACTAACTACTCAACTGGGAATTAATGGATGGAATTTTGATTGATTAAGACTATTTCAGTACAAAAATGAAAACACTTGAATTACGACTTAGGTGGGGCACTTTCATTTCTTCATTTTCAAAATAAGAATGTGTTCTGATTTGACAAAATATTATTTTGAATAGGTTTGAATTATAACTGAGGTAGGAACTTATGTTCCAAGGATAAAACTATTGTGATTTTTTGTTCAAAATTTTTCATCATTTCCTTTTTGAGATAATTAAATTTATAGTTGTTCATTTTTGTTTGTGAATTTAGTAGGGTTGCTGGTGTGATAACATAGATCTGTTTCTGTTTGGAAAAATATTCTTTTGAATGCGATGGTGTGTTTTCGTTTGGGATATTGGAGCATGATATTCATTTTTGGAATATTATTTTGAAATTAATTCACTACCCATGTGAGACGATATCAACGAAATTTCTTAAGGATCTGATGAATTTAACTCACGCTCGTCGACGATCCGGATTATGCCCAGAAAGACATACATGGAAGATTCATGCAATTTGGAGTAGCTTCGTGGATTGCATGACTTCAGAATTCTTGACAACGTGCCGCAGATGGTCACTGAAGCGTGTTGTGGAAAGCGCCTTCCACTGCATAACACATTTGATGTTTCCGCATCGAATTTGACCAAAGATCCGAATATCCGCGTCAGCGCTCTCAACGAGCAACATCCTAATTCTCCGACAGACATCTCAATAACGCGTTCTTGAGCTTCTATCGACTCCTTGTCCATCTGCGTTGTTTTCATCGCACTAAAGACTTTTGTTCTCGTTATTGGATTCCCTTTTCAGATACGTTTTTCAAATTCATCAGTCCGCTCACGAGTTGCGAAGAATTTCATTTTTCGTCATCCTCTCCTTTTTTCGAAAAGCACCTCCAAGATTTAATAACCCCGATAACTCGGCTCGTTTGAGAAATTCATTCGAATTTACGCTAAAAGTATATATTTATTCTGGAGAAAAAGTTGCTTCGCATCGGGATGGCCGTTGCATAAGTTATGAAATCGCGATGTGTCCTCGCTATCTTGGCAATCGCAAGTTATGGTTAGGGAGATGGCGGCTAAGGAGCTCGTAAGCACAAGCAAGTAGGAACGTTGATACGCATAAGAGATTCGAGCGCAGGAGTGCAGGAGGGAAAAGGACCGAGGCGCCGTAGGAGAGAGTCGGCAAAAGTTGCAAGGTGATAAGAGGGTCGGGATGAGAAGGTGCAAGCGAGCAAGCAAAGGCAGGAGGTAGAGTGGGGTGGGTGGCTGTACGTCGATAGAGCGGCGCGCCGCGGAGGCCAAGATACGACACCGCTGCCACCACCGGCAGACCCGTAAAGGGGCGACCCTGGGGTTGAAAGGCGGGCTCACTCGCTCGTTCTCTCGTTCTCTCTATCTCTATTCCTTGGCTTGCAAGAAGCACGATATAGCCCGCAGACAGAGACCGCGAGCATCCTCGGCCTCCCTCGCACAGCCAACTGCTGTCGCGCCTTCTCTCCTTGTTGCATCCCCTACTTTTCTTCTTTTCGTTTCTTCCTAGTTTACGACGTCCAGAATACATACTATTTAGATCGCCAGATAAAGCATAATAAAATAAGCATTCGTCGAACCTTTATCTTGCACTCGTGTCCTCCTTTTTTTTCCTGTTACAAATGCATGGATAATGCATGAGACACCAATTCAGTTCCACTGAAACCGATTTGGGTAGACGTTTTATTTCCATCTCAAGTGGGTCAAATTAATCGAAATTGAAAAAGAAGTCTCGGAATAACGCCGATCAAATTATTCAGCTTATGAAAACACAAGGGTGCCAAAATTTTTCGTTTTTAATTTTGATGTTTTGCATTTTCGTAGGATCTATACTTTTGAGAACGAATTCAGGATGATGAAAAATTTTGACTTTGAATTGCACTTTTCTACTGTATCGCAATACTTTTCTTTCAACGTTTTTTTTTTACTTTGATAGTGTTAGAGATATTGACATTTTTGTCCTCTCCGTTGTTCTCATTGTGTTTCTTTGATTGTCCTTTTCTAAATAATGTTACTTTTCTTATTCGTTTCTCTCCGTTATAGTGGATACTTCTTTTTGCGGAAGAGCAGATGTTACACCGAGGGACGCATAAGAGGAGCTTCGCACTGCGCTCTCTTGCAGACGGAATTTTTAATCGTGGTCCCACTCCGCATTGCCGTCCAAACCTTCTACGACGTCTTTTTCTTCTGCTTTCTAGTTATTCTCAAGCTTTATTCATTTTCACTCCTGCAGTCTAGAAATAATACAACTGGAAAACTCGCACGTACACATCTGAAAGAAAAAGAAAAACATTAATTTTACCAACACGATTTTTTTTATTGAAAATCCTGAGATCAATTGCCAATTCAAACTGATCTGGCTATTTTCATCTGAGTTGTTTTCAAATTAAGGGAAGCTTCACTTTAATTAAACTAGCATGCAATATAATCAATAACGAGATTTCCCTTCATTTAACTTGGTTATCTGATTCTATTTCATTTTTCGTTCGAAATTATTATTATTTCACGTTATTTCATTTTTGTATATATATATTGAAATGTCGCACATTTGGTTTTGAAATTTGGAAAGGAATTCCAATCAACTGAATTTTAGTTCATACGACATCGTTAGATATGACATGAAACTATTCGGAAAATTTTCGCATCAATTTGTACAGTGGTAGTTACTCGTATGATGACAACCAATTACAATACAATGATTGGAGGTTTGCATGGTCCAAAAATGTGACAATGTGATGAATATCTCTCAATTTTTCAAGCACTAAAACAACTATTATGATATTAATTCGATGAAAAATCAAAAACAAAGAAACACCCAACGGGACATCGTTCACAAATACAACAAATTTCATCTCGTTCGTTTACGAGAAACAAAAAGTATAATTTAGATTGAACGCCTCTTAATTGTTAGACCAGAAAAAGAAATTCATTAATCTTGTCAAACTGGAAACTCAAATTGAAATTTGAAAAATTGTTCCGAGTTGATGAATCGGTTCTTAATCCGTGTGAGACAACAGCCGCATGATTGAAGAATTTAATAAAACAATATCTTAAGGTGCTAACAAGCTTGCAGTTTACGTCGCGTTATACATCACGTACATTCACTAACACGCAGGTAAACAGGTATACATGTCACTACAATTAACCACGTATGTGGCGTGTATGTCACAAATGGCGGGGGTGGGGGCCAGTGGACGAGTATTGGTATTCGGTTAATTATGATTCCCAACCTACCATACATGAATTCTTGACACGGGGGGTGTTACCGCTCCCATGCCATGCGATCCTGTCATATCGCCAAGAGCATTGCTACCAACATCACACTAGCGCAGGCCTATTATATATCTATACAAACACATATCACGCCAATATTCAGCTTTCGTCATTTACGCACGTAATGACTATTCCAACAATTACATTTTCATTATCAATTTGCATTCATCTATTTCTGTTTTGTCCCGTTTTGTCCGTCTGTTTCACATTTTTCAAAAACAACTAGACAAATTTAAACACTGATATTCAATAAAAAAAAAAAAACAACATCAGAGATTAAAGTGGTTCAAAGGGAGAGTAAAAAAATCGCTGATAGCTAAAATTCATAATTAATTAAAGAGCTTGAGACTTCGGGTTTAATAATTTTGCTTGGCGAGGAGTGATTTAAGACGCAGGATAAAAAGCCTGTCTCTGAAGACGGCCTGGTGAAAAACATCGTCAGCTTCGGTGAAAAACGTTGCGCAGAGTAGGGGAATGCAATAGGGTTGTATTTAATTAAATCTTTTGGGAATGTTTGATCGGGTATCAATACTATACAGGCGGTTCTCAAACACCGAACTTCCGCGATGTGTAGGAGAAAAAATTTCTCACAATAAAGTCGATCCGGCTGCAGATCGTGGTTCATCAAATTTTTATTACACAGCTTGGGCTTATGGAATTTCATTAGTAAACACAGAGAACCCGTCGTGTTAGAAGAGGTCATCGAGATTTAAGGTGGTTGTATCATCAACTGAAAATACTCAATTTTCCAATAAAATTTACACACATTATTGTTTACGCTGAACAAAAAAATGATACCGACGAAAATATGCTTTTATTATTCAAATTATTCATCCGCCTCAAAATATAATTCGCTTCGAAACACGTCATTATTTGAAAAACAATTTGGTATTTCATTTTATAAATTTAAAAACAACTGATTTCGTTGACTCACTGACAAATGATTTTTTTTTTCAATCGAAGGGGTATAATTTGCAATTAAACATGCGAGGCACAACAGGATCATCGTGACAGTGTGTAATAGTCGAGTTAAAAGAAGCTAGCTGACGAGTCTGGAGTAAAAGTATAGTCGAAGGAATATAGTGAATCGAAACTGGAGCTGCGGAGTTTGCTCGCGCAAATGAAGGAGACAGAAGAGCACTCATTTGAAACGCGATCGATTGCAAAGGATCAATTACAGCTGCAACGGCGACATCGAAATTAATCGAATCCCGCACAAACCGTGAAACGCCCGGAATGAGAACCAAATGCGAGAATCCCTGTTGGTGGGATGTATAGAGGTTTGCGAGGCCTTATTAGCGATTTAGGGGAGCCCGAGATATCGTTGTCGCAGTCTCGCGCACGATCCTCCTCGGCGTATTGACTCCACTCGAAACGCCCAATCCCGAGAATTAAAAATCACTAAATCTTGTTACGCAACTTCTTCGGCGCTTTACGTCTGACGACCCTCCGCTCTTTTTCGGGCAATCAACTTACACAGTTTGCCTGAATTAAAAACTCGAGGTATCCGATTGAAAGACTTTTATACACCGAATTTCATCCGCTGTCCAATTGACAGACGGGCTCCGAGCAAGTTTACTCTTTTCATTACCCTGATCAATAGTTTCTTCTTTTCATTCTCCCTCTCTTTCTCGCAAATTTTTTTTCGTCGTTCCAATTTTTATTAAACAGCATTTCCACTGATCGAATTATTATCGCACGACTTGCGTACAACAACCAGGTGGACACAAAAATGCGAAATATTGAATTGCACGACCGCAAAATATCGACCCCCGCGATCGAGTGGCGCGATTTCAATTAATGCAAGGCCGAGTTTGGTCGGCCGTGGTAACGGCGATTCTCGGTAAGCCAAGTAGTTAACGCTGATTTCAAATGGCCCGATACTCAAGTGTCTGACCGATGAAGCCATCAGCTTTATCCGTCAGCCGTATAATTGGCATTTAGTGATGCCTCGATTGCATAAAACAATACACCGCTTCAGGATCCTGCGTGATCTCTTCGACTTTGTGATATCAATTGATTTTCGTCCTCTCCCAACTAAATACCTCGGTCGCAAGAAAAGTCGCCGGTTCTTCTCCTCGAGCTCGTCAAAAGTTTTGCACAGCCATTTCTTGGTATCTCGTCGTCGTGAAAGTTTGAGCCTAAATCAATAATTCCAACTATTAATGGGTATTACAACAGTATCATAAATGCACGAGTACGATCTAAGCGATTAAGGAAGACTAACTTGCTGCAACCCTTAGTGTCAACAGACACGAAGTAGGATTATGAGCAAAGATCCAAATAGCGTTGAGTTCTCCTTAAGCTAGGTCCTTTTGAAGGAATTACGTTAGTCCTGCTCCCGCATTAATAAGTATAGTCCTTCACAACGATCGTATATCATCCTCGCGTAACACAAGTTTTGTTTGCCCATTGATAATTAGTGAAATATAATATAATCCTTTTAATACCGCGGGCTGATGAAAAACTATATAACCCGCACGAAAATTCAAACACCGATCCTCCGGGGGCACTTTCTCTCTTATCAGCAAGCGAGGGTTTAATTTTCGCATTGAAAAGAAACGGCGTGGGAAATGGCTTAAAAGTTCATTCGACGAAATGAAAGTGTCTTTTTGCGAAATGTCTTTGTTGATAGTCAGCAAAGCCTAGTAATGAAAAAAAAAGGACATCGTGTGTGCAGCAGAGGCACGGGGACGCACTCAATCACACCAAGTGCCCGGCCGAAACAATGCGAAACAAACGAGCTACCAAATCGGATATTAGTTTTTCGATCCTTCCTCCTCGGCGCCCGCTCTTCATCTTCGTTTTCATATTTTTCTCAGTCACATTTCCCTCGTAAGCATTTATCACTTGGACTCGAAGCGGAGGAACGAAATGGAAGTGGGTGTATACACTTTGATTCACCGAACTTGATGCAAAAAGACTCTTCGCAATCGCCAGTCCAGTTTTTCGGGGCCGCCCTGTGCCTCTCCATCCGCAGTAGCCATAATTTAGCCGCCTGAAATATCATCCTGCCTACTCTTGTTATCGCGGCAGCAATACACATCCCTGTTGCTGCTCCGAGCGGAAAACTCTTTGCACTCGGTTTGCATGCACTTTAGCTTATTAAGAGCTGCTGATCCCGCCGAGCCCATTCCCCTCTTCCTTTTCGCTCGGTGTCCGCGTTTTCACCGGCCGTCTCTTTCTAAGCTTCTTATTGTCTCTGTCCTTCTCAAGGGAGCTTCACACTGTCCCGCAACCGCCGTACATCACCACTTTCGCTGCTTCGGGAAATGAGTTATACCCTATGCTTTCCTGTTCGGAGCCCTCTTCTATTTGGACGGGATATTTGAACGATCCTCGAATGCTTATTATCGCTTCGCACCGACGATAGCCGTTTGGCGAAAACACCGTTTTAATCTTCGAAAACGATGTCATCTGAAACATAAAGATTTGTTCTCTTTTCAGTCCATTGAAAATAAAAAGAACGAAAGAAATAATAATGAGTGGGTGAAAAAGTTTGAGAGTCTGTCATTGGATTGAATGTATTCGTCAATTAAAGTTGCGCGAAATAAAAAGGCGCGTTCCAACTTCTTCGTCACCGCGATGAAGCAAGGCAGTCAACACCCTCTGACACTAACTAAGAAGTTGGTTTACCGCCTCCTAGTGGGTGGATAGCGGGTATCGTTAAAGGGCGTCTTAATTACCCACGGTAATGAACACCTTGTCGTAAAAACTTGCGCTGCTTTAATTATTTCTACCCCAGGCGTCTTAGCTGCTCGCCCGCTATTGCTCTTCAAGTTTGCCCTTGCCGCTTCTTGGTTTGCCCTTGCTCGCTAACATAACGAGATACGATAGATACGAGGCGCCTCCTTTGCCTTGTTATATTTCGTTTCAATTAAGTTCATCACTAATTTCCCTTAACGGTGTGACAATCCGTCGAACTTTGAATCCTCAGAATTTACGTTCACCTGAACATCATATATACGCCCCGTGTGACATCTGTAATTGAAAAAGAAGAAAAAAATGTTAGTTGATCATCATGATGTATGAACAAGCTCCGGGCTTTTAATAAGACAGCCCGGTTGGTTCTTATTCAAATAGCTGAAATAGTTAGGGAGAATAGAGGACGGGCGTTTTGGTTTTAATAAAAAAGAGTCTATAAATATAAAGTCATGGGAAGAAAGAAGCGGGCTTGTCTCTGCGCGGCGGCTCCGTCCGTCGAATTCAATTACCGGGAGGTAATACTTTTTCGAATCGCATGCAAACACAACAGGCGGTGGTGTTTCGCCCGGTTGCCAACACTCCTATAAATTCGCAGGAATTAAACGAAAGAATGTGGTCTGCGCCGATGTACGACCGGCTGGGTGGCTCGCAGACCCGAGCTGGTCCGCTGCGCCACCCTTAACCCTGCCTGAATGCGTTAGCTATCTCGCTGCTGTCTCGTTTTGGGGCTTGTTGGATTTTTAATTAAGGGCGCCATGACTCCCGCCAAGAATTCCGAGCATCGCTTCAGGCCGCGGGCCAGCTCAGCTTCGTAGACATTCGCATGACTATTTTCTCCCTCGACGACAACAATATCACTTTTGCTAATCGTTATATTCCTGTCTCCTGTTCTAATTTCGTGTCCCTCGAAAATTTCATTTTTTTCTTTTTTTTTCAGAAAAAGAGTACCGAAACAATCTTTGTTTTCATTTTTGAAGAACAAACAAAGTAGGGTCCAAAGATGAGGAGGAAATTGTCAGCGAAAAATGGCAGAAAGACAAGAGGTCAGAATCAATTTTTAAAAGATGTCGAGCGGATGTTGCCGAGTCAAAAGGGACTTTGTGTTTGGCGTCTTCGTCTGATGTTTGCCCGAGAGCGGCTCCCGTTTTACGCAGCACACGGCCGTTTCCGGAAAAGGAGGGTAGTTTTGATTTATGGCAACTGGCCGACAGATTTACGAATATCAAATTCACGTTGAGAGGGCGCGCCGGGTGCGGGGGCACGAACCGTTGCTATTGCGCCAAGGGCGTCGGTTTAGTCGTGAATTTCATGTATGCTCCACTTTGCAACTTGAGACGTCATGAATGACGAAACGCTGTGTTCCATAAGTCATATTTCCAACTTATCATTTTCAAGGTTGCAGTTGTAACTTTCGCCATAAAAGATCTGTAAGTTAAAAAAGTTTCATTTCAATATTTTCAAAATAACCAACAGAAAATGCCCTCACGGACGAAAATATATTTTGAAAAAATATTTGTTTCATTATATAAAATTCATATATTATATTATATTTCTATTATATATCTATACATCTATTATATCTATCTATCTATTATATATAGATAGATAGATATAATTTCATTATATAAAATTTAAAAATACAAAATGAAATATATTTTTCTTACAAAAAATTTATAAGAAAAATATAGTACTTTAAAATATACAATTAGACAAAAATTATATATAAATTCTATATTTTTTTAGAATTTTATGTATAAATTCATTATAGTTATAGCTAAAAAATATAACTCCCATAATCAAGTTCTGGCTGATTGAAGAGATGGTATTTTCTTAAACTGAATAATCGTCATGTGTAAAGTAAGGATCTTCAATGTCCACAGTGAAAGAAAAATGTACATTTGTTTATTCATACATAACACAATGTTTTATAACGTACATTTGCAATTACGCCAAAAGGCATCTGACGAAATGAAATTGAGCAGCAGCAAAAAGAGGTTGCGCTTTATTTTGCGAATCGTCTAACATTTGCCATTGCTGATAAGTTTTGAAAAGTTTCAGAAATGCCCGTCCTCAATTTGCATCTCTTTTCTCGGACGGTCTCTCGTTTGCATTCGTGTTGGTTCTTTCCGGCGAGTTCGCGAGCAAAGAGAGATCTATGCGAGGGCAGTGCGTTTGGCCGTGGTGGTGCGCGCGGAATAGGGATGCGAGCTCGTATTCAAATGTTGATGAAATTGACCAGACACGCTTTGATCTGGTCTCTTGAAATATTCGCCAAGATTGAAGTGAACATCTGAGAGAGGAGATCCGAAGAATCACTCGTCTTGATGCGAAAAACGAAAGGCTTGTCTTCTTGAAAGTCGTTGCAATTAACAAACTGGCCAGATTTCGGGTTTGGAGATTGGCGCATGCGCGAATACCCTCGGCAATGAATTGATAAACAACATTACGCATTTTGAGTTGTATCCCTGTGTTTCTCAAAGCATTACGGAAACACATTTAGGTTACGCTAAGAGCGAGAGCAGTGAAATGCCGAAGGGTAACGGCCACCCTTCCACCATGGATTTAATATTTAAAAGCGCATCTGAAATATGCCGATTGAGAAACATAAATATGAGGGGATTCGCCTCAGGACCTTCTCTCTTACTTCCGCAATCTCTATTTCTATCGTCCCCCCCGCTGTATACTTTCCGAAAATATACCGAATTATTTATTCGTTCCCTTTGACTAGCTGGCGCAAAATCATATTTGCATTGCAAAATCCATTACTTTACTATTTGACTTCGTTTTTATACATAAACAA
Organism: Trissolcus basalis; assembly: GCA_025266255.1. Lineage (NCBI taxonomy): Eukaryota > Metazoa > Arthropoda > Insecta > Hymenoptera > Scelionidae > Trissolcus > Trissolcus basalis. The sequence goes on along the minus strand of JAAMPD010000675.1, from coordinate 3,219 downwards.
TTTCCACTACCGAACATGTGTTTGAGTTTGAAAAATCATTATTCCACGTTGGGATGGTCGCAGTTTTAGTTTCATTCGTATGATTCAGTTTCGAGTTCGAATTTAATTGCTGAATGGTGATTTGAAATAAACCGTCGGACGAATTAATCGAAGTTAAAAGAGAAGTACGGTTTCGAGCTTTCGGTTACAAATTAGGTTTTCTCGCCGAATTCACAATGTGTAACGGTATATAAAAAGTGAAATATCTAAGAACGTCGGCAAGGGGGGATGTGATAGAGCGCATTACGATCAAAGCTACGGTTTAATTAGATAGATTATAAGGAAAGAGATAAAAATTATTAAAATTATTGCCTTAATGGAAGGAAGCATCGCGCTAAGGGAGAAGCGTAATTAAACGCCGGGGCGTTGCTTCTCCCCCGGTTAGGGTTTTACTCGGTGCTGCTACGGCTCGATGAGAAAACACTTCTTTGGAATGCACATCTGATGCACCGGCCGTCATAAATGACGATGACAGATGAAGGACTCAAATCTGAAACGAAATTTGATATTATTAAAAAAAGAACTATAACAAAATTATATTTTTATACCAAAAACAATCCACTCAATTTCAATATTAAATTAAAATAATTCTCATTTTTTTAATTATAAAAATAAACATTTTCAATATAAAATATAAATATGAATTTGCAAATTTGAAAACTATAATTTAAGACAAAGTTTGAAAAAATTGTTTGAGAAAATTATGAAAGAATGTGACAAATGAACGAAATTGAATGAAATTCATTTGGTTTTCAATTGAAATAATATAAAGTAATGATATTATTTTGGAAATAACACGTTAAGATATGGTGTTGTATATTTTGTACAAATTGTTGGTATCAATTTTAGCTGAAGTAGGGCGAATTGTTGTAATATTGTAATTGATTATTGAATTATGCGTATGTTAGTTATGATTGACAGGTAATGGTTAGTGTGTGTTGACTTTTAAGCAAAGACGACCACACGACAGCCAATGGTATGTCGATAAGAGGGCTGACTCCCTCCCTCGAAGCACGGTGGCAGATCAGCCCGCAAACCGCAAGGTGCCACCACACCCCCAAAAACCAACCTAGCACCCCCGCGGCCAATGATCGCGCCTAGCCGCTTCAGACCACAAACCAACCGCAAGACGATGCGCAGAACAAACCTAACTGCCTTGCGCCATACGCACTTAACCGCAAAACAAAATGGTGACGCGTTCTGATGTATAACGTCACGATGTGTGATTCCCGATGTCCATTGATACGCACAATTATCGAAGAAGCTTGTAAGATAATCTGAAAAAAAAATTCATATGAATAATAATTTGGCATGTACATGAATTTGCATATTGGAAATTGTATCAGATAGCTTGTTTTTTTCTATAATGTCTCTTATAGTAAAGAAACAAGAGTTGACTTGAAACCTAAAATTTATTTTAAACAGAAAAATTTAAAAAAGAAATTTCCAATAATTCTCACAGCTGATTTTATAAAAATTTAAAAAATTTATAATGATTAGCTGCTTATATTTTTGTTGATTCATCAAAATTATTAAAATTATATGCACGTGAATAATTCAGATTGTGAGAATATTTACATGATCTCTGAGACATTGCTTGTAAAATTATTTTTTTTGTAAATTGTGTAATTGTACAATTGTCTGCAAACATTGCATAAAATGTTTGTTACAATTACTAGCGTTTTCTTACATTATTGATTATTGAATAAAATGTTAAAAATGGATTACTGTCTAATCAATTTCTCGGTTACCTCCACTCGAAGAACATGTTAGTAAACAAACTGTTAGTTCAATGAAAGAACAAAAACTATCCGACTGGCATAATTTAATTAATGTTAAAGACTAAAATTTAATTTTCAGTTCTTAACTAATTTATTTCAATATGATTCGTCAAACTGCGTTTGTTGAAATATCTTACTTGCTCCACCTAAGTTTAGCCATTTTTACAAAAAAGTAAACTCAAACCAGGTGATTCTGTTAACAAAAGAATTTCTTAGTTCTGAATAAATAGAATGTTTCTAACTTGGGAAACATTCGTTGAATGAAACTAAACTTGAGAAATCATCCTTAGAGGTTGTACGTCAGCGTATGATGTGAGGAGCAAAATTTTCGTTGGACTAGATGCTCTAAACAGCGTTATGAAAGTTGGTTGAGTGTCGATGACACGTGTGATATGATGTTGATGGAAGACGGTAGGTGACAAAAAATTGGATAGTTTGGGAGCTGAGAATCGCGGAACTAAGAGAATACGGCACTGGGGTCTGAGGTGCCCCAGCGTGGTCTCTGCGGCGTGGCTGGGTTCCCGCGCTCCCGCGGTGAGTTTGGTGGTGGGAGGTTTTTAAAGGGGGTTGAGGTACTAGTCAGAGGTGAGGAGGAAAGGTGGCAAGAGACAAGAGCAGGGGTGCAAGGATGCAAGGGACGACCATCGGCTGCGAGTGCGCAGGGGGAAAGGGGGGTCGACAGTTGCCTAGCTACCGGCGAGACCCGGCCAAGATATTCCGAGAACTCTCCTGCTCTGAGGCTTGTTTTGGCTTACATATTCCATCGCCGGTTCGCCGACTTGTCTCACTTTGCTGAACGTAACGGCATTCTTCAAAAAATTGTGTCACTACAACGAATTTAACAGTTTGCTCCACAGGGCACTCACTTTTTCTTCCCCAAACTATACTGCACGCTCTCTCTGACTATGAAAATTCATCTCGACCTTTCTGAGTGAATCTTGAATTTATTTTTCTGTTTCATCTGATTCGATTATTTCTCTGCTGACTTATATCCCAGCCTTATCCTATAAATACGCTGGTATTTTTCATGTTATTTTACTTGATCTATATTAGTCTTTTTTTCATCTTTCTAATTGGAATCAAGCTGGGTCTAATTATCTGATGCAGACTCAACAATATGTTTATTACTCATCAGACGTCTAATGATACAACTTAGTACATGTATTTTGAATTCAATATGAAATAATAAAGTTATCAACAATTGAAATTCATAATCATGTGAATATTGAAATCATATTTTCGAATGTTAAGAGGGTTTGCAGTTAGTAAATTAGTATTTGCAGTTTGCGGATGTGAGAAATCGCAAAACTAATAAGTACAATTTTTTAGTATTTCTCAAAAAATTGTAATTCATATGGAAAGAATTGTTTTTAGTGTTTGTAAGTGCACTGTTATTGAT
>JAAMPD010000674.1:0-40504 GCA_025266255.1 Trissolcus basalis | reverse complement strand
AAAGCTGCGAAATTGACTGAATTGTGTGTACAAATTTTCAATGCGCATCGGGCGAACAGCGTCTGAAATACCCTTTGACCTTTTTTTGTAATGTTCCGAGAGTTGAATCGACTTGAAATTTTGTACACTTGTAGGTCATGATCAGATCTACTCTGAGAAAAATTGGCAAGGCTGCGAAATCGACTCAATATTGTGTGTACGAATTTACAATTCGCACCGGGTGTACTGCGTCTGAGATCTTGATTTTGAATACAAAAAATGATTGATATTTGTTATGAATTTATCTTCGGCGCACTGGTATATATTTTTTTTATTTTGGCGCAATTGCATGGACGCAGAATTAGGCGGAATTGCACATGGATTTAAGCACAACTACATATGAAATTATATCATCCGGCGCAATTGAGTATCACCCGATTTTTTGATACTAAAAAGAGTTATATAGGATTTTAATTTCTAAAATATATTTTATATGCTCATTTTTAGCTTTATATAGTTATTTATGATGTCTAAAAACTGTCTGAATCGAACAATTGAATTAGTTGAGGGTTAATTTTCTGAAATTAAATGATTGAATATCAATTCTACTGAATGAATTAACGTTCCATCCAACGAAACAATACCGTGGGCTGTAAATTTCAAGTCCATGCGTAAGATATAATCAGAAAATTCTCTTAGCTGAAATACAAATAAAAAAGTAAATATTAGAACTCAAGATAATTTTGGTCGATTGAAATAGTTTACCTCGTGAGAAAATTGATCGTTTTTATTATTCCTGACAAGTATTTTGTCTAATACCATCGAAGTTTTCTTAGCCTGAAAAACAATTTATTTTGAATACATTTTTATTAAAAAAAAAAACATAAAAATACACGATAATGTACATTTATTTACAAACCTCGTACAAACATTTGTTGACATTCATTGACAATAACGAGATTGGAAAAAGTAACAAAAAAATCCACAAGATGTTGTTTATTAATAAAGAAGTGCTACGATTTGGGTTAATTATTGTCAAATATAAATTGAAACACCCTCTGGCTGTTCCATATAAAATTGATGCCGAACACCAGAGAATTGATGTGGCATAGAAGTTGCTGACGTCTGTACTAATTTCCCACAATTTTAAATGTGTCTGTCTTAGATGTAATATCAATTCCCTCACTAGTTTGTTTGCATATAAACTGTACCACTTATCTCCGACTTCCAATTTTTTTCGGATAAAAAAATGATCCATTGTTTGGTTGATGGTTTTAAGTTTCATAAAAATTGATCTCAAGATAAATGCATATCGGTAGATGAACATTTCTACAAGGATGTATGGCACTTGGTATGCAACTGCAAATGCGTCGATGGAATATGTAAAGTGTCCTGGTAAAAATAAAACATAATTGCAATACCTACACGAACAAAAAAAAAAATTTTGAAATATACCTAATGTATATAAGAAATATATAATACATACTCAATGTAAAATTAATATTAAAATTTATATAAGATTTACGTATTTTATATTTCCATAGAAAAAAATATATTTACCGGGGTAGTTTAAAAAAAATGCAACGACCATAAGTAATAAATGAACAGAAATGATTGGAAAATTGTAACGATCTTGAATGGACTGTATCAAAGCAATAGTTGTCAGACCGAAATCAATCTGGATCAATCGATTGATGATGTCGACGAAACACTTTTGTCTGACAGTGTACAAAAAAATCCCTAACAGTGCTGACAAGAAACTAACAATGAGGTCTGTATAAGCCGTAACGGTTGTTATTTCGTCCATGAAAAAAACTTCGAAATCTGTGATACTGTAGAACACGTAAACAAACGCGGTTAACACAACACTAAAAACACAGATATTATAAATTTTGGCTCCTTTTGAAGGTATGAACAAAGGGATAGTTCCAGTTTTGATGATATCGTAATTTGATACTGCTAAAGTCCCGAAACCGCAAATTTTGAAAACTAATGAAACCAAAAGTGTATCGAGAATTTGGTAGGTTTTCCACGTTTTTAGAGGCATTTTCAAAATAAGTGAACGGAGACTTTAGAATAATGATTGTATGTTGAAAGCAAACTGCAAATCGATTAGGAAGGGAAAAATAAGTCGGTTATGAAAACGTCATAAATACAATTGTTTATTGATTTTTCAATCTTGACTTTATGAAATTTAGAAATTAAAAAATTGTTTTATAACGAAATTGAGAAACTAATATTTATAAAGTAAATTATATTTTCATGTATTATTCAATCATATTTGTATGATTGTTTGAAATGTACTCGTTTTTTTCTGTGGTCAGTGTTTTTCTCCTTTATTTAAAGTATCGAACTGTACAAATATAACTAAATATGTTGTGGTTGCACTCAACATCTATAAAAATAATTGAATTAATTTCTTATAACATCAATTAACGTTATTTTGGGAAAGAAAAAACTTTACTGAGTGTATCAAAGTCCCATCCAACACAATAATATTATGTGCGGTAAATTTCAGATCCATATGTAACATATAATACGAAAACTGCTTCAGCTAAAAAATTCAAAATAATTATTGCAAAAGTTAATTCAAAACTTTCAACCATCACATGTAAAGTGCATACATGCATCATATATGCATATACATATGCATATATCACATAAATGTGTCATACATATTTTTTTGCTTGAATGTGAAATCATTTTTCACCTGATAATAATACTGATTGTTATCATTCTTAGCTAATATTTTTTCAATAACGATTGCAGTCGTTTTAGCCTGAAAAAAGTTGTTTTTTTTTTTTTTTGAATTCATAAAATAAATTTGTTCAAAGAAATTTTCTGGTATTTTTAAATTGAAAAAAAGATTTAGAATTCGATTTACATGTAAAATTTAAGAAAAAAAAATTTACAAACCTCATTTGAACAATCGGTAACAGCTCTGGACAAAAATGATATAGGGTAAAACATAATTATAACCCACAAAATATTGTTTATACATAAAGGAATAGAAAACGTTGACGCAAAGACTGTCAGGTACAAATTGAATAAGCCCCTAGTAGTCGCAAACAAAACTGACGCCGAACAACAAATAAATGAAGAGGCGTAAAAATTGGAAAAATCTATTCCTATTTCATACAACTTTAAATGTGTCTGATTCAGGTGTGAGATCAATTCACCTTTCATATCACTTGTAAACCGATTTTGCCGGTCTGCTATTTCCCATTTTGATTCCGTAAAAATATTCGTCACAATTGAATTGATCAGCTGAAATCTTTTGTGAATCGTTTGAACGATAAATGCATATTGATACATAAACATTCCAATTATTATGTACGGAATTTGATAGGCGATTTCAAAAATTCCTACGGAAAATTCAAAGACGTCAAAACCAAACGCGGCAATCAACAAGCATAAGTGCATAATTATTGTTGGGGAATTGTAATGATCTTTGATAGGTTGTATCTTTTCTGCGGTTTGTAACTCGAGACCAATTCGGATTAAACGATTTATAATGGCAACAAAATTGTTTTGTCGAACGGTGTATAGAAAAACGGCGGAAAATGCTGCAAAAAAATTACCGATGAGATCTGCGTACGTGGTGATAGTCGTTAATTTGTTCATGAAAAAGATGTCGAAAGATTCGATCGAGCTGACAACGTAAACACATGTGGTCATTAAAAATATCAGGACAAAAATGTTATAGAGTATGGCTCTTTTGGAAGATACAAATAAAGGAAAACTGCCGGTTTTGATAACATCGTAGTTCGACACGGAATAAGTACCGAGTCCACAGACTTTAAAAATTAATAAAACTAAAAATGCATCGAGTATTTTCAAGTTGGTACACGTTTTTGGGAACATTTTCGAGACAAGTGAATTATGAATACTAAGGAAATTATACGTTGATAAGTTGAGCGCACATTGCAAATCGATTGTGAAGAAAATTAAACGAGAAATCAATAGCAATAAAGGGAATTTTTTATTATTGATTTCAAAAACTGGGTAACATATCAATTCATAGATTTGTTTTCACAATTGTTACAAGTGAGGTGATGTATAAATTGCGGTATACTATATTTGTTCAAGTTTTGAGGTCTTTAATGACCGTAACTAATTGAATAAAATTATACGGATATTACCAAATATTTCATGATTGCACTGATTTACTGATTGCAATACAAACTTGTATTTCTCATTATCATTAATTAGTTTGTTAAAATAAGATGTTTTACAACCACAATAATGTCAAATATTTTGTTTTCTTTTTTAAAGAACTTCAAAATTGAAACCGATAAAGAAAAAACTAAAAATTGTAAAATATAAAATTATATTTATTATCATGGTAATTATAAGTGGACATCGTGAGATTCGAAATTTCTTCCACCTGAACGCCTTAAGTTAGGCAACCTGATGATTCACACTGTAAAAAAGATCAAAATTAAAAACAAAGCTCCAATTTTCAAACATATCTTTTGTTCTTTCATAGCATTTGCTTTATTTTACACGTGTAACTTGAACAATAGAACATTTAATTTTAATGCTCTGACTCATAATTTTATTATATAAGGTATGAAACTCACCTTCAGTTTTATTGTTGTTATCAATTAAAAGTTAAAAGCTATTATTCAACTTCACTTGTGCCAAATCGAATTTTGGAAAAAGCAATTTATTATTTTTTATCTTATTCAGATATAATAATAAATTGAACTGAATTAACATTACTTCGATAGCAATCCATTGTCGTATATTTTTGAGTGGATTATATTAAAACCACAAATAGTGTTTGATAAATTGAATCGTTCCTATTGCATAGCTCCCACGCTCTGCCTAGGCAAGCTTGTGGTTTCTCAAACCCCCCACACAAGTTGTAAATTTTTGTCAAGCATTTATTTTATCATATATGTTGTAAATAACTCATAATTCTTGAAAATATCTAGCTTTTAGAAAAAAAATGTATGCACCTCCTACTTAATTTGTAATTTTAAAAAGTTTCCTTTAACTTAAATTAAGTTATATACATTTCTACACACTTTACATATTTTTACATACCACACTGAGAAACCGATATTGCAATGGGTAATAGTAAAAAATGTTACTTGATGCTGGTTATCGGTTCGAATCACGTTAGAATGACTGTTTATATGTATTTATACATATTTATAAATATGTTTATATTTAATTTTTCTCAGAGCAGATCTGATCATGATCTACAAGTGTACGAAATTTCAAGTCGATTCAACTCTCGGAACATTACCAAAAACAAAGTGCAAGCGGATCTCAGACGCAGTACGCCCGGTGCGCATTGAAAATTCGTACACACAATTGAGTCGATTTCGCAGCCTTGCCAATTTTTCTCAGAACAGATCTGATTATGTATGATTATTAATATATAACTGATATTATATATTTCAATTCGACGCAACTCATATATATTTTGATTCGGCGCAACTGCGTAATCTAAACGCAGAATTCTTATCATTATTTTTTTGATGTTGGCGCAATCCTTGAAGCCCCGAACAATCGACATAAACATGAACTGAACTGAATATGAAAGAATTAGGATTCAAATTGTACGATATCAGTTTTTCAATATATCTTATAAAAAATTACAAAACTTTTTATATACATCTGTAACTTTGGTTATAAATAAACTTCGGTAGTGAAAACATTTTTAACGACCAATGATGTTGATTAATTTCGTAGATTCTTATTCGAATGTTAAATAAAATTAATCAGTAAATATTTGATTTTTATACATCCCAAGCACCGCCAACATTACTTCCTTAAATCTCTCACGCACCTGTGAATTGTCAGAAATCATTTTTTCCACATACCGTATGGCAAATATATCTGGCAAAAATCCTTGCATTCTAATATTTCAAAAAATTTGTATGCACTTCTCTCAGACAAGAATTTAGAACTTATTACCACTTTCTTTAAATAAATGCGTCTGTTATGATATGTTTCAGACACGTATATCTTAGTTACATGCGTTACTCATAATTGTGAATGAGAAGTTAAGTTTTTAAAACATAATTTTCTCTCATTTTTGTTTACAATGCAGAGATAAGAACTATTTTTCATTTTGACGACAAATTTAATACGTCGAGAAACAAAAGCGACATTTGCAATTGAAAGAACCAGCGAAATCTCAGCTGCTTTTATATCCTAATAGTTTTTAGTATTTTTCAAGTTTCATAATTTTGTGCATTCTTTCATGAGGTTCTTATTTCGTTCGTTCGCAGCTGAACAAACTCGCGTGTACCTTGTTCACATCATTACAGTAATTTTATTTGATACACAGATTGCTCTCAATCATACCGATATAGATTCAACCTCCAATCGCCTCCGAGTTTCGGAATTTACATCATTTTTGCACGAAAAAAAGTTACTGACAGTGTAAACAACGAAATCGTTCTTGCAACAATTCACCGTGACGCACATTTTCAAAGTTAACAAATGAAATACATTAAATTGTTCAAATATTGATTCAACTGCTAGAGCGATTTACCCGTTTTCACATGTCAATGAAAATAATCAATTATAATAATTACCCTGAGCCAAGAGAGTAACGAGTGGCGAATTCAGCACACAGTATATACCCAATAAAAGCGTGACGGCAATTAGTTAAATTGCTTAGTGTTACATAAAAATAATAATATTTTCAACGTCAACACAATTATGATAAGTTGCAATTTGTTTTCAAACGTGAACGTCACTTAAATAATCCTTGAGATACGATTGATAGTATTGTTTATAGTTGTTTGAGAAAAGTCATCTGCTAAAGATATTCTGATTTAGGCCATCCTGTCGGTTTCAGTTGGAAGATGAGGACTGCATCAGTGTACGCGAACGCAATCATGCACACGGTCAATTTACCGTTGTTGTGCCTTGTGGTGCTCGAAATGATCATGTGCGCGAATTCGTTGCCACCGTCGTCCATAGTTTCAACGACTTCTGGAGATGTGCAAGGTGTCATTAACACCACGTTTGATGGAATCCAGTATTCATCTTTCAAAGGTATTCCTTATGCTGACAAAGTCATCAGATTTCAGGTAAATAACCTATTCGAGTTAACTTGCAGATCTTTTAAAAGAAATTATATTTTCGTGTTTCATTCCAGGCACCGAGTCCTGTGAAGCGGTCTCCTGAACTCATTCAATGCATCAGAGAAGGGCCCAACTGCATGCAAATGGATCCTTCTGGAAATCGACTGATAGGATCTGAAGATTGTCTTTATTTAAATGTGTACACGCCATTGGTAAGAGAAAATTTCAAAAAGATAAGTTATTTTTTTAACCCTTGAACCATATTAATCGTGGACCTCAAAAAATGTAGATATCGAATATTGTCTGTTAAAATTTTAGCATACAAAAATTAAAAATCAATTATTATAAAAATTATAATTATAAAAGTTATAAAAATTATAATTTATTATTGATATTTTCGGTTTATTCAGATCTGGAAAAGAGTAATTAGCTGTTTTTTTACTAATCATTTCTATTTCATATATTATTCATTCACAGTAAAATATCAAATTATTTCTGATGAATAATAAGTTATAAATAAAATTTGAAGATGAAAAAAAAAATGAAAAGTAAAAAAATAACAGAATTAATAGTAGTGAGTTAAAACAAGTTTTTATAAGTAAAATTAAACTGCAATTTTAGTTTCATATTAATTTTAGTTCATATTTATTATTATGTCTAAAGTAATAACATTTCGTAGTTTATTTATAGATTTAAAAAAAAGATCTCTTGCGCTGCATTATACAGATGACGTCAATAATACATTTCTTATTCTTTCAGACGAATTTATCATCGATTACTCAAAAGTTGAAACCAGTGATGTTTTGGATACATGGAGGTACTTTTGTATCTGGATCTGGAGACAGTTGTAAATTTGGTCCTGACGGTTTAATCGGTCATGACATAGTTGTTGTAACGATAAACTACCGATTAGGAGCTTTGGGTATTAAATAATTTTAATTATCAATAACAATACAATATTTTGAGATCTAATATTCTCAAAATTGAAAATCTCTTTGAAAATCTCAAACGAATTTTCATTTTTTAAATTAGGATGGATTCTTACGAAGGATAAAAGAATACCAGGCGATGCTGGTTTGAAAGACCAACTCCTGGCTTTAAAATGGGTACAGAGAAATATCAAACGATTCGGTGGTGATCCTAAACGAGTTACTCTCGTGGGACAAAGTGCTGGCAGTGTATCTGTTTCAGCCCAAGGTTTATCAAGTCGATCAAAAGGTATGCGCAAAAATTCACACGAATTTTATTTTTCACTTTTCAGAATAAAAAAAGGTTTTTTTTCAGGACTTTTCCATCAACAAATCAACTTTAGCGGAACTGTTTGCAATGTATGGGGTTATTATACCAGAGACGAAGCACAGGCGACCGCCGAATCATTTGGCGAACTGGTAAATAACCAAACTTCGATAGACAATGATGACGAATTGTTCCGCATTTTGAATGAAGCTAGTGCAGAAACATTAACGATTGTAACGCACAATATAACCAAGGCAAGTTTAACAAATATTGTTATCCACTAGTATTTAAATACTGAAAATCAAAAAAGTTTAATATCAGGCCTCTTTCAGGGCTTCCCAGCGATGAAAGTTGGAATGGACCTGGACAGTAAAAATCCCTTCCTGTCCAAGTGTTATTTTAACAAATTTCAGTCCGCGAGTTACAATGTTGTTCCGACGTTGATGGGTTTTACGAAAGATGAAGCTTTACTGTTCACTAAAAGTAATTATTGAGTAATATTCATCCGGTGTATGGTCATTTTCATCATCATTATTTTGCAGTTCTTACACCAGAACTTTTATTAGGTATCAATGACATCGTGGCGCAATTTGCCAAATACATGTCAACTCTTGGCCAATCCGACAATGCTATCTTTACGATCATTTCAAATTTCGTTGGGAAACCTATAACCAAATATGCTGATCTGGGATTACAATCTCTCGTTGATGTAATTATGAGCAATTGAAAAAATGAATTCATGATTTGTAATAAAATGTTATCGTGTCCTAAACGAAACAATTTTTAGATATTTTCTCAAGTGTTTTTCCATACGGGTATCGATTTTTGTCAACGTCAAATGTGTCAAAAACGAAATTCCAGTGTGCCGATTTATTATTATAATTTTGCTTTTGATGGAAGAAATTATTCTTATCATTACCAAGGAAGAGGAATTACTGAACTGAATGGTATGTGAATGATATTTTAAAATATGTCATCATATTTATACATAAATTTTTAATTCTAAAAAAATGTATGATTATTCAGGAGCTGCACATGAAGACGAGTTGAGCTACATTTTTACTACATGTCCACAAATTTTGAAGTATCCGGAAGATCCTAATCATCCTGTAAATATTAAACGACGCCAAATGACAACTTTAATAGCGAATTTCGTTAAATATGGGTAATTTTGAAATTAACATTTATATATAACTTATATTTAATATATATAATGTTATAATAAAAATTCGAAATTCAAATTTGCTTTCTAATTTTTTCTAGAAATCCAACTCCAAGAGGCAAAAGAGATCCAGTCCTGGGTGTTACATGGCCAAATTCTTGTAACGAGGGTCATCATTTATTGATTGACGATAAATTGGAAGTCAAAAATGAACGACCGATTGGCGCTTTGGCGGAAGCATTAATACCAATTTGTACTCTAAAAGCACCCTTTGCTAGTGACTGTATATCTCAAGTTATAAATCAATTAGGCTAGAATATTGTTAGACAAAACGTGAATTAGTATCATTTTTTTAAACAAAAAATCGAATTTTATATTGTTATTTTTACCAATTGTTGATTTGAAAACAAATAAATTTTTGTGTGATAAAATTTGATTGTCTGTATTTTGTCAAAAGGTAAATTGTTCAATTTATTCCTGTTATCAACAAATTTGTTAACAGTAAGGGGTGCAGTACAATTATTAAATCAACTTGAACCGCTTAGAGAATAAATTAACGATAAAACATTATGCAACTGTTTAGATATTTTTCAATTGTACAAGTAAGTGGAATGAAATTGAATACACTTAAACTGAAAAACACTACATAGTGCATTTTCGAATAAACAACTGCTATCTAATTAAAATAATGAATAAAAGATGAATATTGTTCGATGTATGACAAAATTATTATTTTTATTGTAGTTTTTACTTGAAAAGGTGGTATGATATTTTGGAAAATTTTTCGAGTCATTTCAGTCACACTGTTTCATTGAACCGAATTAACAATGCTATTTTTTTGTATAATCATTTTTTCATTGAAATGTATTGTGAGTGAAAAAATTTTATCGGATATAGTTTCAACTTCGTCGGGAAATCTGCAGGGTATTATAAAAGTGACGTCCGAGGAGGTTTCATACACGTCTTTTAAAGGAATTCCCTATGGAACAGTGTCAAAAAGATTTCAGGTAAATGTTAGAGTTTATTTATGCCTTACAATAAAGTTCCAAGGATCCATGTTCAAGAAATTTACATGAATTTGTTTATTTTTTGATAACAACATTTGATTTATAATAAATTTTCAAAGTTGAAAAAATGATGCAACTCACAATCATGGCATTGTGCACGTGTCACTATTTCGATGCTAATTTTATCTCTCTTCTTATTTATTAGTCAAATTTTTTCGTTGCAAAACTTCAACACGTCGTTCGTATCATTCAACACTGATTGCACAATGATTTACAATATAACAATGCAAAGTTCATTGAAGATTATTTCCGGTCATCTGCTATCTAATAACAAACTAAATATGGTTGTTGAAACAATTAATTTTATCAGGAAGCGGAACCAATCAAACGCGCTAATCACACAATTCAATGTTTCAAAGACGGGCCAGTATGTGTGCAGGCGGAATTATCTGCAAAAAAATTGAAGGAATTGAAGACTGTCTTAATTTAAATGTATACACTCCTTTGGTAAGTCAAGAAATGTTTTATCACTTTGTTTATTGTAAACAAAGTAATCGCATTTTTAGGTCTACATGGTCACATGGTAGACAGATCCAAATCTACTTTAAATTTTTTTTTACATTTTTTATACTTGGTCGGAAACACTGCCGTGTCTCCGGATACTATAACCTTTAAGAAATTATTTAAAAAATTTCAACTTCTAATTAATTAATTAATTAATAAGAAATTATTTGAAAATTTAGAAACTTCCTTCTAAATTTAAATTTATTAGTAATTAAATTGATAGTACTATTATAAAAATTTTCAAATTCACTTTCAGACTAACTTCTCTACTACATCAAAAAATTTGTTGCCAGTCTTTTTTTGGATTCATGGTGGCGCTTTCTTAACTGGCTCAGCTGATAGTTGTAAATATGGGCCTGACGGATTGATCAATCATGGAATCGTCGTTATTTCAATAAATTATCGACTTGGATCATTTGGTACACGAATTATACAAATTATATTTTGTATATGGTCAATTAACAGTCAATTTATAGACCATAAAAGAATTATATATGATAAACATACAAAACTTTTGGCTATCTTAACAAGACAATGTCGGCGGCTGCTCGACTATTTAAACAAACTAGGGGAAGTGGCGTATCCCCCACCACGGCATACTCTCGCAGCGCGCCGTAACTTTCAAAATGTCAACAAATTAAAAACAAACAAAAAACCAATGCAAAGTAGGTTTGCTTTTTAGACCATTGTTGTTGTATTGTAATTTTAAAAAGGTCGAGGTGTGTTTTTAAGTCAAATACACTTTTTTTAATAACAAACAACATGTTTTCAATTATGTTTATTGTATTAATGAAGAAATACAAATGAACATTTTATTATGTGTTCAATGATTTCACTTTGACAAACTGTTTTCCAATTGTTATTGACACTTATAGGTTTATGTTTAAAGAAGCGCGCCGCGAGAAATGAGGTTATGTCAGTGGAGAGTGGGGATAAACGGCGCAAGGGGAATAGTAAGATAGCCGAGTGTTGCCGCCGTAAGATAGCCGAATGTAAGATAGCCAAAAGTTTACTGTATATAACTTTCAGAATAATATTCTGTCGCCATGTATTTTATGTGTGAACAATATTTATTTTTTACATTAAAATTATTATCGTCAGCAGTAGTAACTTGATATTTTCCTCTTACTTTTTCTAGGATGGACACTTTTGCAAGATTCAAGATTGCCAGGAGATGCTGGTTTAAAAGATCAGCTTCTTGCTTTACAGTGGGTACGAAAGAACATTGTACAATTCGGGGGAGATCCTGAAAAAATAACCCTAGCTGGCCAGAGTGCCGGAGGTATTTCTGCTACAGCTCATGCCATATCAGACAGGTCGCAAGGTTTGTTCCACCGAATAATTGCTATGAGTGGAGTTATTTGTAATTCTTGGGGCTATCATACTCAATTGGAAGCTGAGTTGACGGCTTTCGAGTTAGGCCAGATGTTGAACAATAACACACCCGTCGAAACAACAGATGACCTATTAAGGCTTTTGAATGAAACTCCTGCAGAATTATTAACTCTCACAGTTAACAAAATCAAAGTAAGTTTCACAGTTAAAATATGATCAAAAATTAAGTTTAATGTTTAGATCAAAGTAATTAACAAATTTTTAATTTACAGTTTCCACCAGCTATGAAATCAGGAATGGATTCCTTGAGTCCAAACAACACTGCCTTCTTAAGAGAATGTTCCCATAAAAGACTGATAACAGGAAATTATATACCAGTTCCTACTATGATTGGATTCACCCAAAATGAAGCCCTCTATTTCATTAAACGTTATACTGACATTTTATAACTATATTTCTCTGTTCATCATAAAAGTAAATTTGTAATTGAAATATGCGTTATTTGCAGCGTTTGATGATTTGATATTTCAAATGAAACAGTTTTTTGCCAAATTAGAACATTCCGAACATAAAATTGATCGACTGATTTTTCGATATTTTGGAAAACCATTCACTAGCTTAAGTATCGAAATAGTTGAATGGGTTACACAAGTATGTAGAAGTTGCTTCTATCAGTTCTTATAACACGTCGGTATATATTTTAATTATTTTGATTGTTTACACACATTTTTGTTAATTATAATAAATTTTATGTATGTATTATTTTGAACAATAATAATTTCAGGTAGCTACCCAATTGATTTTTCACGTTGGAGTCGATATATGTCAAAGAGCCATGTGTTCATCTCGGAATCCTTTCGAAGCACCAGTTTATTACTATTTGTTGAATTTTGATTCAAAACAATGGTCATTCCATTATCAAAAAGCCAACATAACTCAATTAAACGGTAACAAATATAATTAATTTTTACTCTTGTATAAAATTTTTTATCGTTTGGATAAGTGTTTGTATTTTATAATCCACAGGTGTGACACACGAAGACGAACTCAACTTGGTTTTTGAAATGTGCCCGAAGATAGCAAAATACCCAAAAGATCCTGATCATCCTTTCAATGTAAAGAAGAAACAAATGAGAGCTTTAATTTCAAACTTTGTAAAATACGGGTAACTTAAATTGTCATTTGAAATTTTGTTTTAAGTGAAAAAAATATGAATGAAAATAACAAAATCAAAATAAAAATTCTATTTTTGAATTAAATTTATTTAATTAACAAAAAGAATATAAATCAAAATAATTGAAAAATTTTTTTTTGCAGAAATCCAACACCTTTTGGAAGTGAAGATCCATTGTTGAAAGTAACTTGGCCAAATTCGTGTTTTGGTGGACATCACCTATTGATCGGCAATGATTTGGTCGCGAAACGCAAAAGACCAACTGGATTCTACGCCAAATTGTTTACGCCAGTTGAAGTGCTCAGAAGCATCTTCCAGAGTGACTGTTTCCAGGTGCAAAGATCCCATCCCTACAAACCAGTGATATCTTCTGAAACAACGTTGCAAACATTTTTTAAACACTTTAAAAGTTTTTGGGGAATATTTTGAAACTTTTAACTTGAGAAATGAAATAAAATAATGTTTAGTCTGCAGCCACAATTTGTTTACTTAATTGAGGCTTTTGACCAGAACCTGAGACTGTTAATGCATTTGTCTCCAATGATAAAGATTGTTATTATTTCTCGGGCATTAAAATTTTATGTTCTCGATTTTGAACCATTATGTATTTTTACATCGCTTTATCATTTGTGCAATAATCAACACGTTGCAAAAACATTAGATGATTGCGTTTAAGTCAGCTTATTATGCAATATTGGTTCACAAAAACTTGCAGTCTGACATTTTGTATAAAATAACTTCTACAAAAAGTTTTGCTCTCTGGTTTTCGTATTTCGGGGTTTCAAGCTTTCAATCAATTTTTACAGCAAAAATTATTGTTTATTATCTCGAACAATGCGGAGACAATATTTTCTACTGTGTACATATTTTTTGACAAAGTTCTCTGTAGGAAGTACGGTCTATCCTACTTCGCCACTTATTGCACAAACTGACAAAGGTTTAGTTATGGCTGAAATACTTACAACCGTTGTCGGAAATCGAGAGTATCTTTCTTTTCAAGGAATACCTTTCGCCAAACCTCCACTTGGCAGACTTCGATTCAAGGTAAAAAATAATAACAATTCATGCACACGTTTTATTTTTAGCTTATAAAAAAAAGTTATATAATTTTAATTTCTCACGACAGCCCCCTATTGAACCCGATCCTTGGACGGGTGTTTTTATGGCCAACAAACGGGACATCGAATGTATACAAAAAAATCGAATCACAAATGAATTCACTGGAGTAGAAGACTGTTTGGTTTTGAACGTCTATACGCCTGAGGTAAAAATTGAAAATTATAATCAAGAAACAGACATTTAACATTGAACGTGCAAAACATTTTATATTTATATAGTTAGATTTGAGAAACCCAAAATCAGATTTGAGAACAGTTTTAGTTTGGTTTCACGGAGGGTCTTTCAAATCAGGTAGTGGATCCTACTCGATATATGGCCCTGATCATTTAATGGATCGTGACATAGTCTTGATTACTTCGAATTATCGTTTAGGTCCTTTAGGTAAGCCAAATTGAATTTGTCTGATCTGCAAAGTCAGTCCTATACGGAAAAGAATATAAAATTATATATTCAAATATTTTACATTTGAAATGTGTAGATATATATATCTAAAATATATACTTTATATTAAGTAAACTTGAAATATAATTGAAAATATATTTTCGTCTGACTGGGAAGATTTTCTAATTTGGAAAAAATGTTGCCTTAAACATTTTAGATAAAAAGTTTCATTTTGCAGGATTTATGACTTTGAACCATCCAGACGCAGTAGGAAATAACGCACTCAAAGATCAAAATATGGTACTAAAGTGGATTCAACGAAACATAAAAAACTTTGGTGGCAATCCAGATAACGTTGTTCTATTTGGCGAGAGCGCAGGAGCTACTTCTGTAGACTTTCATGTTTTGTCAGACATGTCAAGAGGTGACATTGATGATATTCTTAACAATAAATTATATAATGGTTTTTGAATTTATATTTCAGGTTTATTCCACAAATCTATTTCCATGAGTGGTTCACCATTTTGTCCTTGGAGTTTTATGACAAAGTATAAATCCGAAAAGCAAGCTTTTCGTCTAGGAAAATTGCTGAATCATAACCACCTACCTAAAGATAAGGACGAATTGATGGAAATATTACATAATAAGACCACTTTGGAAATTATGGAAAAGTTGGAGGATATGAGCGTAATTACTTTGGGGCTATAATTAAAATTACCATTGAAAACAACATAAAAATATCATAATTTAGTTTCTTATTTCAATTGATTTGATTAGAAATTGGTTCCTGGATTTTTACCGTCGTTGGAAGATCCGGATGTTGCACCTGAAGAGGAAAAATTCATGACAGAATGTTACTTGAGCAAATATGTGTCTGGAAATTATTCAAAAGTTCCTCATCTCATGGGATTCACTTCTAATGAAGCCCTAATTTTCTCAAAAGGTATATTTTGAAATATTATTAAAGAATCAAGAAGAAAACGATAAAAAAGAATTTTTTATTCAATTTAAATAATATTTATGAAATAATCATTTCATATTGATGATCACTTTATAAACCAAAGACTACACCACTTCAATCCAACAGCTTTCGATAACTTTTTGGAAAACGAAAAAGATACAATCGACGAGATCAGCAAGTTGAATTTGCACTATCCCTCAATGTCAATTTTCGCAAACGTTGTGGTCAAAATTTGTTTCTTATTTTTCGAACTATCCACTTGGCTCGTTTATGAAATCCTGAAGGTAATAAATTTTATTAAATCAGTCCCAATTTTTCAAAAATCGATTACAATCTTTTCAAAATTTACTCTTTCAATTAGATGGCATCCGATATTATATTTTATATCGGTATCGATATGAAACAACGTATCATGCTTGAGTCAGGTCACAACGATCTTTACTACTACCGAATTTCTTATGATGGAGCAGATGGAAATACTTATCATGAAAAAGTTTTAGGCCTTCAAATTCTACAAGGTACATAAAAATGGAATTTATAAGTTTTAATTTTTATTTCATTTAATTTAATTGTAAAATAAAATACATTTAGTTGCATTAATGAACTATATATTTTCCATTTTAGCTTTTTTTTTCATTTTATAATGTTCTCTTTTATTTGTATCTGAATTTCAGGAACTTCGCATGCGGATGACATCTTTTTCTTATTTTACCCCAGGCTAATAAATATTTCAATCGTTCCTGATTCTCCCTATTATATAGTTACCGACAGAATGGTAACATTGTGGACTAATTTTGCCAAATATAGGTAATCATATGAATGAAAAAGTCTATTTTAAATCACGACGATAAAAAGTTAAAGCTAATCAGTTTTCACTTTTTTTTCAGCGATCCAACACCAGATAATTTGAATGATTCAGCGATTGCCGTAGAGTGGCCCGAGTCCGATCGCCAGGGCTCGCACCTTGATATCGGCAATGAACTGAGCGTGAAACACACCAGACCCGTGGACGAGAACGTTGACTCGTACGAAAAGGCGAACCTCGAAACAATTCTTCATTCGCGGGGTTGCATCGACCGTTCGACTCTAACAGCACTGCGGATGAACCCCTTGCACCCCACTCGAGCACTTTTTGACTTTTTCCACCAGCTAATTGTCAACTGTTGACATAGATAAAAACGATAAAAATAAAATGTTTCATAAGTTAACTACTGTTTTTATTTTTAATCTATTGTATACCGTAGATGAATAAAATAGTTGAAATCAAAATATACTTAAAAAATATCGATCAAAAGGAAAATTTATTCTTAATGGCACTTGAACTACATTAAATGTGCGTGGGATCAGGTTTCATATGTGTGATATCTGTGTACTCAGATTTTATGAGGTTCATTCGAGTGTATTTTTATCAATGAAATAAAGACAGTAAGTTTTTGGTTAATTACGCAACCGAGAGTTTTGTTTAGTGTGCCTTTGATCGTCAACGTGCCAATACATTTTCGATAAGCAAGACTGGAGTCAGATAGCAATAATTATGGACAGTGACGATGAGACGAAAATCAAGTTGCTCGATGTAGGAAATGACTGTAAGTAAATGATTGATCGTATTTTATTCATTTCGTGAATCACGCGAAAGTCTTGCCGGCAAAACTATAAATCCAATCGAGTAATTAATAAACTGTCATTTATAAAAGAAACGTTGTCAAACGTCGAAAAATTTTCTGATTCATCAGCCGTTATAATGCGGCCTGATTCTCATATAAATGTAGCTGACTATTATCAATATGTCGAAATTTATCAAATCTCTCCAGCAGTTCATTTAAATTCATTTGAACTCAGGAAAAACGTATCAGAAGAGAATGTGACTGAGTCGAATATAATATCTTCTTGTTTTCACGTTCCCTCGCTTGAAAAGAACGTTTGATCAAATTCAGATCAACCTTATCGAAAGATTTTTTTGATATTTTTTGGATATTGAACAGCAAAGTTCGATGACCAAACGGTCTGCTTCACTGTCATCTTCCGATCGATTCAATGTAAGTACGATCAGTCTGCAGTTGTCTCGCACTGTGTATACCGAATTAAATCGTAAACAATTTTTAATCATTTTTTTCTTCGTGATAATATAAGTCATTGAAAACGATGGCAAGGTCTTCAGACAGATCTCTCTCATCAAGATCAGAGAAATCTCAGCACCTTCATTGTTTGAACAGTTTAGTTGATTTTGTGATACTCTGTGTCAATTAGTCTGGTTTCGCTATTCATTCCGAGCGGTTCCAAATTGCAACGCAAAATTTCATTTACAAAGTTGCCCGTCCGAATTCGACTTCGTTTCTGCTACATGTGCAGCACAATTAAACTGATTAATTCATGGTAAGCCATCAAGATAATTAATCAAACTTAATTAATTAATCAAGATAATTTATTAAATATCGGTGTTCAGTAACAAAACTTTCTAACCAAAAAGATAGAAATGAAATTAGAAATTTTGCACGAAAAAAAAAAGAATTTTCCATCAAATCAGTTCAGATCTGTTAAAAAAGAATTTAAAAATATTTAAAAAACATTTAAAAAAAGTTTAAGGTGTGAATTAAAAATTGCAACGAAAAAAAATGAACGAAGAAATTAAATGATAATATTTGCAAATTTTTGCGACAATTACCGATTTTCAAAAGGAAGAAAACCGACGTCCAAATCGGTATAAGCCATGTCGGTAATTGTGAGATGTTTTTATCGACTCGCGGATGAAAAATCGTTTGTTCTTAACATTAAGTAAACATTAATTACGTAATCTATTGGGCAATATAATCAGTCGCCGTTCCGTGAATCTTCAAATGCCAGTCGGGAGATGTTGATGTGACTCGTTTAATTGATTCATCTCGTGCGTCAATAAGCTCAAATTGGCAAAAATGGATTCAGGTGACTAAATTGCCTTCAAACTTTAGTTCAAAAAATGAATAAAATCGTCTTAACAGATTTAATTGCACTATTTGCTTATCACTGATAAATGTTCCTTATCTAAAAGAAAAAATAACAGAAGCTCATCTTTGTTGAAAAATGAATATTCTTGAAATGAAAGAAAATTTTCTTCGTTCGTCAATTGACATTTTAAATGGCTTAAATGTTTTTGTTCAGACGACTGAGGGTCATTTAAACTTTTTTAACTTTTTATATTAAATTTAATAGATATTGGTGAAAATGACAGAGGTAAAGTTCCGAAGAGTATAAGAAAGTTTCGAAGCAGACAATTCGGTAATAAGAAAACAGCTGGCAGTATCTCTACTGCTGTGCACCATTCGCTCTAAACATACAACAGTGACCATTGTTTGTGCCAAAATTTTTGTTGCAATTTAATAAACAGCAATGATGTTCAGGGTTGAAGTTGCATACGTTGGTATTGTTTTTAGACGACTCGTGTGACGAGATGACACCGATCCTACCTGAACTCGTTGTCAAAAGGCCGATTTATCAGCAGGACGAACTCAACAGGATAAGCCAATATGCATCTCCTGACATAAGTTGTAAGTCAATTTTGTATTTACAAAAATTATTCATATCATAATTATTCAGTTTCATATCATAATTATCAACAACTTTGTTTACAAACTGTCATTATGTTTATAACATTTATTAAAAACTTGACATATAACTTTTACATTCCTTTCAAAAATAACTTTATCACATATTGATTTATAAACTTTGTATAAATCGATCATATTCTTTTAATCATTTTTATAATCACGGTAAAGTGTTTTTATATCATTTTTAATAATTATGAGATTATTAATGTTGCAGTAGTATCTGTGTTGTGAATGAGAAATAAAAGTAAGTTATACAAACATGACAGATAATAAGCGCACACGTACTATAGTAGTATTGCACTTTTGCCAATAAAACGCGAACAAAGACTCCGGAAGTTTAATTTTGATGGCAGCAAAAGGCAAATATTTGCGAAAGTTTGTGTAATCGGTATTTCGCAAATAACAATTATTTTTATAGATTTTTATAGATTTTTATAGAAATTGTTCGATGCAATAATTGAGAATTAAAAAAAAATTATAACCCATTTCTTATCAATGAGTTGTTCTGATTTATATTCGTTTTGTGAAAAAAAAAACATGTTAAAATGATGATACCAATTAAAAAATATCATTTCGTGCAATAATCATTTAACTTTATGAACAATTATGTGCGTTTTTCAGCAACATAAATTCTTAAGTGGCGCTTATGAATCACATATTAATTATCTGTCAGATTTCTAAAGAATTATACACATTCGTGCCTGCTACACTTTTTTGTTTTATAGTTTTTTCTAGAGGTCGAACACGAAATTATCCTCAAGTACTTCATTTTGCATAAAATCGCGTACTTTGAAAATTGCACATTAACCTGAATGAATTTTTATATTGACCATTAGACATTAATTGGTAAGAACATTATACATTCAAATGTATATACAAACTGGAAACTATTGCAAGTCAAATTTATTGCTCCAGTCAAGAATTCCTTGTCGGGCAGATTCGGTGATTTTCAACCTCAAGGATGTTTGAGAAAAACGTTGCCAGTCATGGACTGGCTGTTCCATTACAAATGGAAAGAAGACTTTTTCGGCGACGTCGTTGCAGGAGTTACAGTTGCAATTATGCACATCCCACAAGGTACAAATTTAAAAAAATAATTACCATCATAAATAAACATAGTTCAAAAAAATCAAACAATTGTATGAAAACAATTTTATTAAAAAATGTGTTGTTTTTTTAGGAATGGCATATGCCATACTTGGAAACGTTCCACCGATAGTTGGCATTTACATGGCCTTTTTTCCAGTTCTAGTTTACGTACTTTTTGGAACGTCGCGCCATAATTCCATGGGTATTTAAAAATAAGAAAGACAGCAACTTTTTCTGTTCTTTCAAAATTTATTTTCTTTGGGCTGGATAAAAATAAAAACTTCAGGGATACATTTTTTAAGGTACATTTGCGGTAACTTGTATGATGACCGGGAAAGTAGTTTTGACTCAAACTGAAACAAAGCCGCCAGATCTAACAAATAGTGCCTTATCACTCAACGCAACTGAACCTTTTAATTCTCAATACACTGCCACGGAAATTGCGACGGCTGTTTCGTTCGTTGTTGCCGCTTATCAGGTATTTTTTTCGGCTCAGTTTTTGTTTTCCCTTGAAAAAACCAACATTCATTAGATAATCTACTTTCGCTAAAATAATATTAATCGTAATTTATAGTTGATTATGTATTGTCTTCGGCTCGGCGTCATGTCATCGCTTTTATCTGAAACTCTTGTGAGCGGTTTCACAACTGGAGCTGCTGTTCATGTGCTGACGTCACAGATAAAGGACCTTTTTGGACTTCCTCTCATTAAAAGAAGAGGACTCTTCAAAGTCATTCTTGTAAGTTTAATCGTCGAAATATTCTCATAAAATTTTCACTTATAAAAATTCGAAAACAAATTGAGTGAATGAAAACTTACTTTTTAGTCAACAATTATTAAAAAATATTTGAATATTGTATCAGCGAACAAAAAGAGAAAAAATCCAGAAGAAAAAAAGTTAATTCATTCGTATAGTTCAGTTTCGTTCGTGATCCAATAGTTAATTCCTGTCATTACGAGAGGAAAATTACAATTATGCAAAAATCTTTCACCTGAAATGATCCTTCCTTTTTTTGGCGAATTCCATCAGAGCTGGAATCACGCATGAACTGGAATTAGATAATTTTGTATGCAAAAAATACTTCCTTGATAGTTTAGTTATTCAATTCATATAATAGATCAGCTGCAAAATGAATGTGACGTAAAGCATTATTCATTCTTTATAAGACTTGAATGTAATGTCTTGAGGCTATAAAGAGAAAACTATATTTGGCATCTTTTCAGACTTATGTGGATATAATTTACAGCATCGACCGTGTAAATCTAGCTGCAATGACCATTTCTTCGGCGACTATAGTATTAATAATTTTCAATAATGAATTGATTAAGGTTTGTATTTTTAAATGTTCTTGTTTTATTCATTCTAATGACAAAATGACTTTTTTCATTTCATTTATTTATAGATTAAATTTATTTCAGCCAAGAGTTTCTAAAGTGAGCGCACTGCCAGTACCGATAGAAATGATAGTCGTCGTTTTGGGAACTGCAATTTCATCTTGCTTAGATCTGAGTTCAGTTTATGACATCCAAACTATCGGATACATCCCAGTTGGGTAATTTTTTTATTTCATTCATCCAAAAGTCAACTTCAATATTATTAATTAAAAAATTAAATTAAATTAAACTGCCCATATTAATTAACTTTTATAGACTCCCGGAACCGAAAATCCCGCCTTTTGCTTTGATACCAAGTGTGATGATGGATGGCTTTGTAATAACCATGGTTTCATATACCATTTCAATGTCAATGGCATTAATTTTCGCACAGAAGATGAATTACGAGGTTGATGCAAATCAGGAACTAATGGCTCAGGTTATTAGTAATGCCAATTACAATCACCTTTCCTTTTATCTTCTTTACCACTCACTAATTTTAAATATAAAACTGTTTTTCAGGGAGCTGGTAATTTGGTAGGATCTTTCTTTTCGTGTATGCCGTTTTGCGCGTCGTTATCTAGATCTTTGATACAACAAACGGTCGGTGGAAGGACGCAATTAGCCAGTCTCATTTCTTGTGGAATTTTACTCTTCATTTTATTATGGATTGGACCGTTTTTCGAGCCTCTGCCCAGGGTAAATAAATTGATAATAAATTTTTGTTTTAATGTTCAATTTGTGATGTCAAAAATGAATTTTTTCTTCTAACATGGAATTGTTTTTGTAGTGTGTTCTAGCAAGTATTATAGTTATAGCATTAAAAGGGATGTTGTTCCAAGTGAAAGACTTTATGAAATTCTGGCGCCTGTCCTGGTCGGATGCTGCGGTCTGGATGGCGACCTTTCTGGGTGTGGTAGTCCTTGACATTGAATACGGCCTTTTAATAGGCGCTCTCCTCTGCCTTGTGAATCTGCTGGTTTTATCCATACGGCCATATTCTTGTCGGTTGGGTCTCCTGCCAGGAACTGAACTTTACTTAGATGTCAAGAGATACAAAGGAGTATGATCAAATTGTAACTATTATATTCAAAAATTTACAAAGTAGAAATAATAATTTTGTTATTAATTCTAAAAAAACTCGTCGGTTTAGTTTAATGCTGATGTGCGAAATTGTTAATTTTCTGACTTTCAAGTTGAGTGCAAATTTGAATAAAAATGATGTTAAATTGAGACATTTTCTTTTACAGACGGTTGATTTGCCTGGAATCAAATTGTTCCACTATTGCGGTGGTCTTAATTTTGCGTCCAAGCAACATTTTCGCAATTCAATTTATAAAGTAACAGAAATTATACCGCAGAAAGAAATGTCCCGGCGCACGAGATTACCAGAAGCCGAGGAGTCTGACAATGAGAAGAAGGTACGGTGTTAGTAAACATGTAATAAAATATCTTTTATTTCGAATCATTTTCTATTGTCAAGTTTTCTTATCGCAGATCAAGGTCTTGATTCTTGATTTCTCCGCGCTGATGCACATCGATCCAGCTGGAGTAACTGCGCTGCGAAATATCATAAATGAGTATCAGAAGATTGACGTTTCTATTTATCTGACTGGATGTTCAGGTATTTCTCATTTGATACAAAATCAATACAAAAAAATGACAAATATAAAAAGTATAAAACATATGATAGCTGATGATAAATATATACAAGAAGGTAAAAGTACAATGAAATGATTTTTTTATAATTAACTTTTTGTTCAATTTTGTAATTATAGGTCCTGTTTATGAAACGATTAGAAAATGCAACGCAATTGAGAAAAAAGAAGATTTCGCGATATTTCCGACGGTGAATGATGCAGTCAATTTTGCGAAATACAAACACCGCGTTCTTCAAATTTGGACATCCTGCCAGCCTTTCACGGATGAAAATTATAACAGTGGAATATAATTTTACATCGAGTCATTACCTCATCTGTAAATACATCATCAGAGTAGAAAATTAAAAATGAAATACTTTTATTTAAAGATAAAGAATTGTGTAATTTTTACAGGATAATTTAAAAATGACACCAAACATATTCTAAAAAATTATTTCTTGAATCGATTTATTTACAATAGATTAGCAATTTATTTTTCGAGGAAATCGTATATTGACCAGACATCGACAACGAATTGATTAATGAATATTCTTCATAAATGGATTTATATTAGCAACATATTACAAATTTTTATAAAAATTATTAGTAAAATTTATTTATAAAAATATAATTTATAAATATAAATTTTTATAAATAATATTTATGAAAAATTGTGAATTATGAAAAATTTAGAAACAAATAACAAATTTATGAATATAATATATAATTTATGAAAAATGTATTAAATTTTATCGCTTTACTTTTCCTGTAAAATTTGCAACTGATAAAAAGTCCAATGTCATGTTATCCGTTCAAATTATCAAATAACGAATTGGAATTTAACAAAACGATTATATCTATATGTTACGAAATGATGTTATTTCCTCTTTACCGATGCATTTTGTAATAGTGATACATCACATATCATTTAATCAGGAAATACATATTAGATTATTGTTATTCAATGCGCGCGTTACGTTGAAAAACTTTCAAAATTTGTATGCGGTTTCGCGGATGGAACTATGTTTGAGTTGTTAAATGTTCACACGTACCGTGCTGTTAATTTGTTCGATGTGATTAAATGCGTTAGAAAAACATTGTCGACACCAAAGATTGTAGCAAAAATGTTGACGTGCATTTTTTAAACGCGCTAACTGATTGATGCAGTTAGAATTTTTAAAAAGCCAGTGAAAGTGAGGGTTGTTTAGAATAATAAAACTTGAACTTGAAACAGCAAAATTTTACGAAACTTTTTTTCGAGAAATCATTTTTAACTGATGAAAAAAAAATGGACGAAGTTGATTCAAACGAAATAATAAATTTTTTCAACTGAAAACGAGATGTTTCACTTTATTAACAATTTAAAATTTCGCGCCCTTTTCCGTTCTCAGTTCACGTGCACTGCACCTGCGCAGGCGCAACCAATGTCACCAAACTCCACGCCAGCATTTGTTTTCTTTCCGGACTGTTTATATCGTTGATCAAGGCGAAAAATATTGAGACACAATGAAAGCCATTATTAATTACTTCCAATCTATTCCCACGCACATGGTAAGATCAGTTGTTTGAATAATTCAACAACGTACAATTTAAAACACAATGCAATGTTTGAAATGATGAACAAGTCATCTGTCAAACGGTGACAGGTTATGTGTGCACCGTATGTCGGCGACGTGTCCAAATTATTGCTATTTATTCGATTATTCAAAAATTGAAATTGTGTGAAAACATATAGTAATTTTAATTCGTTTCAAAAAACAGGACTATGATGGCCAGGCCAAAGCTGAGAAACTCTCTAGGATCATAATTACACTTTTCGGAGTACGTATTTTGAAAATTAAATCTGACGTGAGATTTAAAGTTGAATGAAAAAACTAAAGGAGATCAAAATTAATTCTTGCAGGTTGTTGGTTTGATCTGGGGATACATAATTCAACAATTTTCACAAACAATTTACATCCTGGGAGCTGGGTTTGTAATGGCAGTAATCCTTACTGTTCCACCATGGCCGATGTACCGTAGGAAACCTTTGGACTGGCAGAAACCTGTACAAGAATCAAC
The DNA here is from genome assembly GCA_025266255.1 of Trissolcus basalis. Lineage (NCBI taxonomy): Eukaryota > Metazoa > Arthropoda > Insecta > Hymenoptera > Scelionidae > Trissolcus > Trissolcus basalis. The sequence continues at coordinate 14,789 of JAAMPD010000674.1, read as the reverse complement.
TTCTAAACCAAAGAAGAAAAAGTAACCAAACAACTTTGTCGTCTGGATCTGTGTTTTCAAACGAAATTGTAAATATGACTGCACCGTTCAGCATTTACGTTCAGTCGTTCCTCTGAAACATACGATTACTATCAGATTGTCTTTGTATTATTATCAGTAGCTGCACTCATATTTCTAACATTTTATAATTTACTAAACAAAAGTACAAATCTGAAAAGATGAATTTTAAATTTGATTTTATTTAAGTATGTTGCAAAGGAGCAATTCGATTGAATTCAATATCGAACGTTGATCTTAAACTTAACGAAATTTAATTCATGAAACTTGAATTGAATTTTCTCAGTTTTCTAACCGCTGTAATTAAAACAATGTATAATTTAAACAATTATAATTGTAAATTCTCTGAATTGGAATGTAATTCAAATCCTTGGATGTCATTGTTGAATTTTGTATTGTTAATAAAAGAAAACATCACAGTTTTCATGTTTTAATTAATCGAAGAACTACGCACAAACTAGAATTAAGCCACGAGCCTCGGATTTTCATTTTGTTTTAATTGCTCGATTTGGATTGACTCGGGCGAGTAAAAAGTTGAAAAATAGTTTCGAATCATTATAATAGTGCAAACACCGGTTTCACTCTTATGTGAAAAAAAAAGAACGCTCTTTTCTTTGGAAACCGTCGTGCCTTTCGTCTTACATATTAATCGTAATTGATAGAGAAAAAAAGGTGTCAATTATCCATCGTCGCGATACAAAAACACACACGTCTCCCATTCTGGAATCATTCCAGCGCAGTGGAAACTTTCATTGACCGCAATTTTTATTTCCACTCAATTTTTCCTCAAGTTTGTCACATCCACTACTTATATAGATAATAACAGTAACAACAAAATCACTTTCGCCGTTTTCGCAAAAATTTTTTCTTGTTTCATTTTCGTTTCATTTGTCCACGTAATCGATCAACTCAATTGTTGTAATCCGATCAGAATACATAACGACAGAAATTTTTGCCAAAGGGATCATATAGTGTCCGGAAATAAAATATAATTACACAATATATAATTCATATATTAAAAAAACATTCAAGTTAAACAATTTAACTTGAATACTCGAGAATATTTATAAATATTTTTGTTATTGATATTTATGTATTCTTATATATACTTTATTTCCGAAGTGGAATTTTTTGTATCAAATATGAAATAAGAGAAATTATAAAACCTATTTTAAGAATCCAATTAATTATAATTATATTAGAAAAAAATTATGTAATTGAATACAATGTTTTAGCCCACTCGGTGACGTAAGCTATGCGTACGTTTTGGCTCTTCGCTTATCCGCGGATATGTTACTGGAGCGCGACCGTGCATGTTACGGAACACTTTCTCTCATAATTTTATGATAGATAACTTCCGGAAGTAACACTGGCCGAACTGCAATTGATCATATGAGAGATGCAAGTGAAAAACTGCAGTGAAACTGATGCACTTTGTATGCAATTCACATCATTATCTGTGACACGTCTAGGCTGAATCCAACGTGCCTAGACATGATATGAAAAAACATCTATGAGCGCCGAGCATGTGAACGGACAATTAAATTTGTTATACTTATATATCAAAGTTCTTATTTTGAATCAAGTTATTTACTAAGAGAAATTACAACCTGGTTATATGTTGCGGAACAATGTTATAATATAAATGACTTCTCACAAGGCGCGATAAATTTTCCTTCGTCAGGAAATTGTTTCTTTCTAGATTGTTCAATTAAACGTTTCAACTCGGTCCTGAGTGAGTTAATCAGGAATTAAAAACAGAAATGTTGCAGATCGTATTTCTAAGACTGGTGTAACGAACTTTGTTTAGCGGCTTGTAAATTAAGACCTTCATTCAAAATTGCGCATACCAAATTTGAATTTGAATGAAACGAGGATTTATCAATATGGCACCGCCTGATAATTGATTTTGCAAGTGAATTTTGATTCTTGCCAATGAGTCTCTGTGAAAGTCAAATTGAACATTAAAGATTATTTATGTGTGAGGAGATAAAATGAATTTTTAGCAAGAGTCAATGAGAGAAATTATTTTAAAATTCTGGGAGTCTTATTATCTTTAAACGGTTTGTATTTGTATGACTATTTTCCATTTGTTGAATACTGTGAATGACCTTGGAATGTTTTGTTAATAGGATCAATGATTTGTAATTATTGATCGCGATGATGAAACGTCTGACAATACATTGTACGGAAAAAGAAAAGGATAACCGATTGTGCAATCATAATTACAAATGTAATATTTCCACTTTCGTTAAATAATTTTTGCAGTTTAACGTAACAGTGATTGAAAATCATTGTTTCATCATCGTTGCACAAGTACTTGTATGAAGAAAAAATTAATTCTGTTGGTTCTGTTAATTCTCTTTTCCAATTAACTTTTTTTAATTAGTTATTTATTTTTACGCGCTTCAGAAAAACCAAAAATTTGCAGTGTCAAACAAAAAGTGCCGGTTTGAATCTAAACTTGAAACATTTCACGGCTAAACACCCGAATCAACTGTGAATAATTTATATTAATTAAAATAACGAGTTATTTTACTCCCAACAACTTGTTGGGAATAATTAATTTAATTTTAGCATACTTGCGTTTCAAGTTTATTGGATCAATGGGACTTGATTTCCCACTTTTTTTTGACCCTCCAAATTAAGAGCACTAAATGAACCAGAAACAATGAACAGTACATTCGTCCAAATCGCAAAAACTTTTCTTTAACAAAATTTACACATAACGACGTCAGAATTTTTTTTTTTTTTTTTTTGAATGATGACATCAACGGATGTTCTATATTTTCAGCACCTTTTGATGTATTAAATAAAAAGTATTCCGTTCGACAATCAGTTGCCAAAATTGACGCGGAAACAAAACGCGATGAAATTGTCAATTGCCAAAGCCGTTATATGCCGGTTTGCCCGGAATTTATTTTACTCTCACTTTTGATCATCTCGATTGTTATACTTCGTACGTATCAGGCCGTTTACGGAATTCGAAAGATTTTTTTTTACATTGTAAATACAAGTTTCTTGTCGATTTCAAACTGATTTCATCGATCAGAAGTATAATGACACTTGCTCGAAGAGAACAAATTATTTTCTAGAAAATTTTGAGTTGCGCAAGTCGCAGTTACTCGTCATGACTAGAGAGTATGACACTTGTCTTTCTCCTCGTAATTGGTCCACACCTGATGATGCAGTAATCTGCATGACAATACCTCCTGCTGACCTCTTGCTCCAAAAAATTTTTTCACATTTTTTAACGTCTATGTTTTTCAATTGAATTGTCTGGCACATTAATAATAGCCAGACAGTAGATTTTTTGCAATGTCAATATTATATTTTTCGAGGTGAATGTGTTACAATCCAAATGACATCTCATTTCTCTTAGACGGAGCAGATGTAATTTCATAACTTGAAATAAAAATGTAATAATTGAAAAAAAAAAAAAAAAATCGTATAGAAAGGCACGCACGACTCTGTGTCTAAAATAGATTAAAATGTAATATACGATTGCCGAAATTTTGAACCGTGATTTGAATTACAATCCGGATTAATGTTTTTATAAAAATTCATATTTGAAATTTAGCCGTTTTCATCTTGACAAATTGTGCAAAATTTTGAAACAGAGAAAGGAGATCAGTTTTCTAGTTTCCTAAAATCAGAAAACTCAAGGAAACAAAAAAAATATTTCACCCAAAATTTTCTTACCAAACAGATCTTTCGTTAGGAATTCAAAAATTGTATCGTTTCAACAAAATTTTTTCAACTTTTCACATTTCATGAAAGAACAAGAAAAATATTGACCAAAGAACTTGCAGGATCTTGTTCCAACATAAATTAGGAACATAAATTTGTCACAAGATAAATAACGCGATCAAAAAGTTGACGATGTACAAAAAAAACGTAATACACGAGATCAAGCAGAGTGTATATACCTGAAGTAAACTTTACAGGCCGGTACGTGGGAACTCGTTGCAGCGCAGCATTCATCCCGACACAACCGTATAATTCTAAGCCTGAACCTTTTAATCATTAATCGAAAGCCTGGAAGGCGAGCGTTTAGCGATCGTTATGCGGACACGCGCGTATCTACACTTTGTATCAAAGTTTTCTTTTGGTTTCCCTCGAATACGAATACGAATGCCAGCAGCCCCCTCGCCCCCCGCAAAGCAATACGGCCACGCGTGATACGTAATGCGATCACCGGCTTCCTTCTTCGCATTTTACATAACTCGCTCCCACTCGGCGCCAGGGCAACGCATTTTGCGTTTTGGGATAGCTTGTCCTTTATAAACTCCGAAGCCGCACTACATACGCACCACAATTGTGTCAGCGTTCAAAAACGAACCAGCTAATCTCCCTATCGAAATGTACTCTCACGTTGTCGCTGTGAGTAACAACACTTTTCTTCTGAAACCAAATTTTTTTTTCATTCGTTCGGAGTGTTAGTGCGTTTTCCAAAGAAAATTTTTTGTAAAGTGGAGTGCCAGTGAGGTCTTTGTGCAAAATTTTAAAAATTAGTAAATTTCCTAAGTGCTACGACTTTATGTTAGATTTTTTTTTTGAAATTTTAACTTTTATATTTTATAAGAATAATTTACTAATTAGTTACAGTTGCAATAGATAATTTTACAAAAAAAATTTTGTAAAGAATATAGATGATTCTTTTGGTGCTGTTAAATTATTTTTTTTATTAGTTTTTGATCAATGGTCGTTTCTAATCAAGCGCGTTAAAAAAAATTGTAAGGAAAATAAAGTCATGTTTGTCTAAGGATATAATTTTTGTTGCTTGAAAAATAATCTCACTACGCATTCTCGTTTGACTGATAGTTTAGTTAGGAATTATATGTAATCATATATAATTGTATATACACCTGGTACTGTTCTTTTTAATGAGTAAATAAGTGCTCGTTTAAAAAGTCTAAAGTAGAATAGAAGCAATACGAATCTGGATTTCAAATTAAAGTCTTGATTTGAATGAAAAAATAAAAACTAAAATAAATAATGATTTTAATTTCATTTTTGATTTTTTATAATTACAACTTGTTTGGTTTCAGCTTCTCCTCTGCGGAACCTTAGCCGTGATTCACGCATCACCGGTTCCAGGACACCATCAGTAAATATTTTTCATTATTTTTGCATTATATAAATCTAATTGAAAAACCATATATTAATTGATGCAATAAAATAAAAATCTGATTAGACATAAAGATAAATGAGATAAAAAAAATTCTAATAGTAAATATATGGAATTAAATCTGCAAATTATAAATTGATAAACTTTTACCACTCAACGTATCCTTCATGTGTTGTGAAGGTAAAAATTATGCGCTGATAGCTTTACAGGCAATTAAATACATAAAGCTTTAAAATTCGTTCTACCGATATAAAAATTTCTGTTTATATGTATAAGTGAAAGTGCATGAACCAGATGCGGAAATAGACGTTTTCATTATCCAAATTAAATATGTGAATGTTTTATGCTTTTAATCCAAGGCAAATAATTGAAAGTTTACTTTTTATGTGCAACATGTTTTTGAATCTGAACAAGAATTTCTTCTGGAACAACTTAATAAAGGAAAAAAATTCCTTATAATGACAAATCAATATTTTTTAATACATTTTTCATATATAAAATATTAAAATCTTCTTTCTATTTCTACTTTTTTTAACGCCATAAATTTTGTATCTTTTTGTTCAAATTAGTTTAACTTTTTATCTATCTTACTTATTTTTTCAAAACGAACTATAAAATTATCCATATTTTTGTAATGTAAATTTTGTATTCTGGTTCTGTAATCAAAGAGTTTAAACAATACTGTTCGATTCATTGAAGGTAGATATTTTCATTTTTGATATTTTTTCCAGTGAACATATAAAGATTCATGTACCTTACCACGTACATACTGTGCATCATCACCATACGCATGTAAAGAAGATCCCATACCCAGTGCACCATGTTGAAAAAGTACCAGTTCCCTACCCAGTGCACCATGTAGAAAAAGTGCACGTACCTGTTCACGTTCCGGTCATTGAAAAAGTTCACGTACCTGTTCACGTACCAATCAAGGAACATCACCACGAGGAGCACCACCCATGGTTCTAAGCTGTACCCCCTTTTTCATTCAACCCAAATTAAAATGCGGTAAGTTCAGATAAAAAATTTTATTCAAATAAAAACAATCAGTTGACAAATTGTCATTCAAAAATTAACACTAACAATTAAAAATTATTATTGAAATAAGAACAGAATGTTTTTTAATATAAAAAGAAAACTAACAATTTTTATTGGAATGAAAATGATAAAATTTTTGTAATACAAGAAAATTATATACAATATAATATTTTCCAGTTCGTTCGCATGCGATGAGACTGCATTTGAATCCCGGAAGTACAACTGAGAAATTAATAGTCTTTTCTCGAAGGATGTTCTACTGAAGAGTCTAAACCAATCCAGTACAAGACGGTCTTGAAACCGTCGCGTTAGATCGATAAGTGTTCATAGAATATTGCGTTAACTTTTGTATACTGTATATAGAAACATTTTTATTTTTGTACCAAACTTGTGTGAAAATGGAAATTAAAATTGATCACAATTCGATAACACATCTGTCATTAGAAAAACCTCATAACGATGATAAATTAAAGGAGATCAAATTCAAAGATCAAACATAACGTTTATTAACAAACAAAAACGATAACAAGTATTAACAATTAACAGTAACATAACAACAATTAATAGTAACATAATTACAATTACAAGTCTATTTATATCTTTGTGTCAAGTTTCTTGCAAAAGTCCATGTTCATTTTGGTGCGCACAGTGAGCTGAGGAAAAAGGGGTTGTCCCATCAGTGATGATGCCAACTGTGTTCTTTATGCTTGTGAACTGGTATGTATACTTTCTTCACGACTGTATGATGGATCGTATGGATATGGTGTGGGACGTGTATCTTAATATGCGTGCTGTAACACAAAATTGCAAATTTACCAATTATTATTCTAACAAAAATTTCATATGTGACATCATTTTTCCTACTTACTGGTCATGACCGTCTGGGTGTGGTCTAGCTGAGACCAATCCAATTGTGAACAATAAGAACAAGAAGACCTGTGAAAAAATTTTCAAAAAATAAAATTCCCATGATTAATAACTTTGTTTTCCCAATTATAACACTTTGAAACAATGCAAAAATTTTTTCGTTACTAATGAATTTTGTTTAAAATTTAAATTTGTTTCTCGTCGAGATAGTTTTTCGCACTTGAACACTCACAAAGATCTGATATTTGGCCATGGTACCAGAACTTGGCTTAGAACTTTGGTCAAGAAATAGTTCGCGTAACTAAAATCACCTAAGATTGGTTGCGCCTTTTATAAATCTAAAACAGATTCCGAGAGTGGTGAGATGCGATCATTTGCCTCCCTCCAAACGGCGCCAAACTTTGCTACCGGACTCTCTCTTCGTATCATTTTGCATCAATTATCTGCTTCTGATACCGCTGCGTGCGTTATGCGCGAATAAATAAAACTAAATTACACTAAATTGTTTACAGAAATCTGGCAAACGCGTTGTTAAAAACGCAGGCACGTCATTTGGGAAAGAAAGCGAACTGAAAAAAAACGCAAACCTATTGGAACGGTGCTTTTATATAATATAAGAAAGATCATTGTGATGCAGAGCCTTCATCGCGTCGACACGTAGAGGCGACGATTCGGAAACGCTTTTTCACGTTTCCTGAATTGAGTTTTACAACGACAAATATTCTCTCTAAAATATTTCAAAGGTTACTGAAAAACATCGTTTTTAGAACATGCTTCACAAATTTTTCGATAGAAATGTATTCCAAGATTCAAAACCTTTTTATATTGTCGAAACTAAATTTTTTTTTAACAAATAATTCAAAATAACATTTTTTCAATGATTTTAAAATTCAGGATTTGTCAATCAACTTTAAACGAACAATTTTTTAGGATAAAATAAAATAAAACTCCACTTTAAAATAAATTGATTTCAACATTTTTAGAATTAAAATATTGTCATATCAAATATAAAAATGATTGAAATTGTAGGTTTTATTATGTTGATTGTTATTCATTTAGGTTTATCAGATTATTCGGAATATTTTTTAATTGTCGTTTGATTTGAAATTTTCAATTAAAAATAATACATTTTCAATAATATTTAAATCCAGATTTGTAAATCAATTTTGAAATAAGATTATGGTTTCAAAATTTTGGAAAGTGAAAAAATATGTAATTATATCATTTATTGGTTAACAAGGCTTGTTTCGTTGGTTACATAACTGTTCTCGCAATTGTTTAAATATTTACGACTGCGTTTCGATATTTTGCGAGATAAAAAGGCATATTGATCATGAGATTGCATTTAAGTGTTTTACTTTCATCTGCAGTAGGTATGGAGTAGCATGCTGAACGCTTGAAGAGGCTTTAATTGCAATGATAATCGCATCAATTACTCTAAAAAACACATAATATTCTGAGATCTTCGGCGTTTTGAGCGAAAGTACCGGAATTCCGGGGTTAGCAGAGCCACACTTTCTTCCCGTTTTGAATACAGTTGAAAATTGTCTATTGATTTTTTTTGAAATTCAAAACACCGTTTCGATAAGAAACGCTGCTATTACTGTCAGTTTGTTTAATTTTCGTTAATTTGTTGCTCGGCTGTTTTTCGTTTTACTTCCCGAATCAATTATCTATTTCTGGAATGATCATATTTTCTATAAACTCTTCAGGGATGATAATAATTTACCATTCATCAATTCAAATTCGAAGAAAGTGAAGAGAAACAATTTCGCTCGATGCAAAATTTGTTAAACTCCAAACACCAAACATGATGAATGAGGTTGCATTTATTAAACGCTTTGATTAAATTATTTATGGCAAACAATTTTAGCATGAGGTTGTAATCATTACCTCACGTGGTTTCACCTTGATTTGCCATGACTTTAATTAAACTTGACGATTTGATTTCTACTATAAACGAGTTAGAACAGTCGAGAAACACGGTATATAATTGACTGCGGTGTGACTAAAGACATTAAATTAAATGTTCCAATTAAGCCATTACAAAATTGTTACCCTCGGTGACGTTCAACAAATTCAACCGTTTATGCAAAACACATCTCAATTTACATTCAGCTATATTTTTTCTAACTCCAAAAATTAGCTTTCTGAACAGAATTCTGTTTGTATTTCGCACGATTACTTGACGTATTTCAGACCGACAGAGAATCTGAATAAATTTAACAAAAACCTATAAAGCCATCAACATTGACATACCTGCATTTAAAAAGCATAAAACTTGAGCATTCGCAAACAAAAAGCGCTTTGCCATAAATGCAAACGAAAAATGTTTTGCTTTTATTGACAAAGTTGAGGAATAATGGTGACATGAACATTTTTATCAGCGATCCTTCTCGAAGTCGCAAGTTTCTCGATTTCTCCCATTGAACGGTTGTAATAAAGACGGTACTTAATGAAATATGTGAACTTTTCTTACAAATAATTCAGCCTATCACACTATTTAACAGCTGCAGAAAACGAATCAGGAAGCGACCATCGTAATCCAGCGCTTAACGATCGAAACCACGACATTAAAAGTCCATTAAATTGTCCTGTAATGCATGATGCAGAGTTAACGATTTCATTCGCATAATAGTTGTCATTGAACCTGAAAATTATCGTCATACCTCGGAGAATTAATTAAACGAAGTTTTTAATTTTTATTACAAAGGAAAATCTGCAGAGAGAGAAAAGAAAATGTTCACAATAAAGAAAATGTTTTCGTTTCTTTTTCTTTCTCTGAAATTACATTAACATTTTTGTTTGCAAAAGGTCATCTTCAAGAGTGCAAGTTCATGTGAAAAAAATTGAAGATAAGAAGCGCCAATGTTTATATATCCGTGTAACGAAATAACTAGGAAAAAATAGGCAGCACGTAACGAGACGGTAATAAAGTAGTCACTCGAGCGGATCACACGCATTTGGACCCGATCTTGGCGGATACTAATGCAATTTCCGTTGCGAGAGAAATCGCACTTGATCATGTCGCCGAGATCATCCTTTCACTTTCCGGATCCGCGTACTTTCCATTTCAGTGCCTACACATCGCTGGCGACACGTGATTATGATTTTATCTTATCCTGCGAACATTTTTTTTCTGTTCATTTGTTTTCCCGTCGGTCATGTGAGTTTATTGGCGTTGGATGGCTAATTAACCGCGTGCGAACGAGCTAATAACAAAAAGCAGCTAATGGGAATCGCCAGAACGACGTGATTGAGATGATTAATGCCACGAGCTCAACGACAGAACGGTCCACAATTAATCAGCATAATCGACGCTCAATAAAGGTGTAAACAGGCGAATAAACGAGACGTCAAATAAAAAAAATATTTTATTGTTGGCAACTTGTTAACACTGTTAACACTGTATTTACAAATTACAATAACGCTATAATACTCAGATAAATGGACAGGATAAAATTATATTACAATAGACACCGATGCATCATTGGGAACGAGTATGTCCCATGAGTATGTCAAAGTGATAAGCATTTTCCAAAAAACGGAAAATCAATTTAATCTCGACAGTCTTCTAGATGGCAAATTTGCAGTGATAGTTTTTTTTGATTTGAGTCAGTACAAATTATTTCTTGTAGATAACCGCCGCCTCCGCCATGGCCGCCACCTCCGCCATGACCACCGCCTCCGCCGTGTTCCACCGCTTCCGCCATGGCCGCCACCTCCACCATAACCGCCGCCTCCGCCATGACCGCCGCCGAATCCACCGCCTCCGCCATGACCACTTAATCCACTGACGGCATAGGAATCTGGACCACTATAGGATGACGAACCACCGTGACCACTTGAGTAGGAATCGTAGCCACCTCCACCGCCTCCATGACCGCTGAAAAATACATAACAATAGTACCGTTTAAAATTTCATAATTATCAATGTTTACAATAATTTATCTTGCAACATACAAACAGTAAAATTAAATCAATTTTTTAAAATACTCTCTTTCGGACAATTTTTTTATTAATTATATGAATAGAAAATAATTACCCGGAAGAATGACCGCCGCCGCCTCCGTAACCGGAAGTTCCGAAGGAGCTAGGCATAAATCCTCCGCCTCCATGACCACCACCGTATCCTCCGCCTCCGCCTCCTCCATGTCCGCCACTATATCCACCACCACCTCCTCCATGTCCTCCACTGTATCCGCCGCCTCCGCCATGACCGCCACTGTATCCTCCACCTCCCCCGTGACCACCGCCGAATCCTCCGCCTCCGCCGCCAAAGCTACTATGATCAGCTATAGAAATCGTATCGGCAATTCCACTGCCTCCACCGTAACTTCCTCCGCCGCCTCCGCCATGGTCACCTCCGCCGAACCCTCCGAAACCGCCACCGCCGTGTCCGCCGAAATCACCACCCCGTGTCCTCCACCGCCGCCGCCTCCATATCCACCGAAATCACCGCCCCATGACCTCCACCTCCGCCGCCTCCATATCCACCGAAATCACCGCCCCGTGACCGCCGCCCCGCCGCCTCCATATCCACCGAAGTCACCGCCACCGTGACCTCCGCCTCCATGGTCACCAAATCCACTGCTGTCAAACCACTTTCCCCGTATCCTCCGCCGCCTCCGCCTCCGCCGCCATGGTGATCTTCTATTTCATCGCCTCCTGAATAATATAAAAAAGAAATTAAAAAAGAAAACAAATAAGCAAATTACAACACAGAGCAAAAAAGGAAATCTTCAATCTTTTTGACCTTGCTTGACATTGTAGTTAACATTGTCAGTGATAAATATTCTTATAGGTCAGATATATTACCTCCATGACCGCCGCCAAATCCGCCCCCACCTCCGAAACCTTTTCCATATCCGCCGCCACCGCCGCCGCCCCCTCCAAAGTCATGATGATCCCCTCCGGGACCACTACCCCCAAATCCACCCCCACCGCCACCTCCGTGACCGCCGTATCCACCGCCTCCCCCTCCGAAATCGTGGTCCCCACCTGGACCTCCGCCGGGTCCGGTTATATCTCCATGATCAGGTCCAGGTCCTCCTCCTCCATGTCCACCACCTCCATGTGGTTCTACTAGATGTATCCTTATGTGAACGCTGGAGCAAAGGTGAAATCGAATTTTGTGAAAAGTGCAATTTATTATAAAAGTTATAGTTCATCAGCCTGAGAGAAATGCTGATGCACTCTATCGATCTACCGTTCGAACTGAAAGTGAAAATAAATATGAATAATAGATTGGATCTGTCAGGCCTAAGACAGCATAAATTGTACTCATAATTTTTGCCGGCTTATGGAAACTTTCTTGTCTCTGATTAGTGTGAGATCAAAGACAAATGAAAACGCAGTCCCATAAATCATTGTTTTTTATGCGAAATAAAAAATATAATGATTTTTCTCGAAATGAAAACGTTCATTCGTTTGTATAGCTTTGGATCTCCGGTTTTTTAATGTTTACACGTTTTTTTTGTTTTCTTTCATTACTCGGGCCGAGGTACGTTACAATTAAGAAATTTGAAATCCGTCAACTACAGAACAATGTACAATAAATTTTGTTACTATGCTTTATGACTGCTCAAGTATTCCATCTGAGATCTTCTCGCATAAATAGAGCCACTTTCACGCTCTAAATCATTTGTACTACTGAGCGCGAATTTCAATGTCTAATTATTATTAATTTTACTTTTTCATATTTTTCTTTCCGACGATTCCAATTATTTCGAAGTAACGAAACAATTAAATGTTTTATTTATACGATGCACAAAATAATGACCATTAATTAACACGGGGCTTAATACATGATAATCCTCATAAATTGAACACACCTCGTCTTATTCATTCAATAATTCTCTATTTTTATCGTACTTACTGTTCATGACCAAAAGTTGCAAACGCTACTGTACAAGCCGCTGCAATAATAACGAACCTCTGAAATCCAAAACAAATCAGTTAATAAATAAACGAACCAACAAGCCATAAACTACACAACACAACTGAGTTGAAACAATATTTGTTTTATGAACTCAAAAGGGTCAAACAATTTCACAACTAATAAAATATTCAAAATCAAAATTGAAGTCTAGGTAGATTGTCTGGTGAGGTATTTTAGTAGTGCTACCTATATTGGTCAGACAACTGATTAAATAATTACAAACCGTTCTCATTCAAGCTATTTTATTTAATGACCAAAAATTCGTACAAAAATTTATCAAACCATTGATCCTCTTTAATATGTCTTCATTTGTTAAATTTTTTTTTCTCCAAAAGTCACATCAGACCTTCTGCAATTCAAATTTATCTTCCTTTTCAAACTCCCTTTTAATGATCCATGAGTTGACATTTTTGACATCGAATTTAATTCACCGAGTCACTATTCACATTCACTTTTTACCGAAAAACAAAAATCAAGTTGTCCAACTTGGTAACACCACTAAAACCTTTAAGTAAAAAAAAATTCTTACAACGACACCCCGTGCCATCTTCGCTGAACCATGAACCACGGTCGCCCGATTTCCGGCTGCAGCGGAGCTTAACGTCACTCTGTTCTATATATATTAAGCTGAGCATGTTTATATATCGCGAATGTCCCGGAAGGCCAAGTGGGGAATTGTGAAGGTACGCGATGAGAGTATAAGATGCACAAAGCGACTTGAGTCATCGAACCGGTACCGCGGCCGTGACCCACAGACACCAGTGAAATTCGTTCTTACTCTCGATGCTCACTATCACCCGGTGCAGCGTTCCTGTGTTGCAAGCTCCATCCTGCCATGTCAAACTTTTCATTTCATTTCATAACCGGAACTCTCTCTCTCTCCAAATTTACATTTATTTTCAGTAATAAATATAGCATACAACAAATCATAACTTTGTAAGATTATTTGGCACTGAAAAGTTTCTAAGCAACAGCGAAACATTCATACTGCATATATGCTGTCACATATGTGATATATAGATGACATTTATGATAGTGATATAATATGATATCTCGAATTATGAATCGCACGCATTCACCTGTAGTGAGTTATACTCACAAAAACAAAAATATATTTCAAAATATATTTCATGTATATTTTATGAATTTAATGTATAGTTCCATATATCCTATTTATAAATTAATTCTAATGTGACAATACAAATTATAAGTCTGATTATAAAAATATAATATGTTATATTTTATTTATAAAAATATATATAGTTGGCATATTTTTGTCTTTGTGGGTTATGAACACACCCATATATGCATTATACATATGTTATACATTTATATAACATTAATTTGCCTTCTAAAAAACCTCTAACATCATATATGGTCCAAATACAAAAATCTAGACAGGGTGTAACGGGAGAATATGATGTATATGACGGCATGTACTGATTCTATGAGAAATTGAAAACAAACTTACAATAATGGTTTAATTTTAAAAACGTTTCTCGATTTTTAATCAACGATTGGAAAACGACTTCATTTTCGAAATTAGGTTTCAGAACTTTTTTTCGCTAGATACGCTTGCACTTTGTTTTTGGTAATGTTCCGAGAGCTGAATCGACTTGAAATTTTGCACACTTGTAGGTCATGATCAGATCTGCTTCGAGAAAAATTGGCAAGTCTGCGAAATCGATTCAATTGTATGTAGGAATTTTCAATGCGCACCGGGCAAACTGCGTCTGAGATACGCTTGCACTTTAG